>ML784525.1:499743-528966 GCA_009831015.1 Picea engelmannii
TAAATTTTTAAAATTAATTTAGTATAATTAATTCAATTTTGTATATTTTATTTAATTAAATATTTAATAAATTATATATGTTTGTTAGAATTTAATTAAATTATAAAATTTATACATTAATTTAATATAATTAATTTAATTCCTTGGGATGGGGTGCCAGCTAGACAGAGTCCTAGGACACATGGAACCAAGGGACGAAGGGATTTATTAACCCCGGTTACGAACATAAAACCATTAACTTCTGCATGGCTCAAACCATGAGGGAAGTTATGGTAGTGCTCCTGGATAGACATGTCTAGTTAATGGTTGTGCAAGCAAGCCAGACTAGGTGTGCCAAGCATATACTGGCTATCAACTCAGATTCAATGGCTAGAGGGATTGTCAACTCATGGGCATGTAGCAATAAATGGGCTTTTGCCCTGGTGTATTTCTTCATTCTCCATCCACGCTAGTTAGTGTTCTTCGAATCTTCTACGTGTTTTTGCATTGCTTTTCTCTGTGTATTTTTCTTGGGTGCTCTCACCACTTACGCTTGCAACTGTGTTAGATCTAATACCCTCTTCCTGCTATACTCTCTCAGCCCTCACAAGCTCCTTCTCGACAATTCCACTAGTGCCTTCTCCCACTTTTCCTAACACCATCTGTTTGCCTCCCTACCCACAACCCATTGCCTCCATACTCCTCCCAGGATGCCCAAAGAAAGAGGGAAATCCAAGAGGGGCGCACATTATTACATCACCCTCTCTAGGCGCAAATGACTCCCCCCCTCCCAATTGGCTCTCATCGCTCATTTCAAAAGCCCACGAAATAGTAACAAGAGGTCATAGGAGGCACCTTCGTCCACCCATATTCAACTCCATGGCGTTATCCCAGTGAAGGAATAAGCATCACCTTCGTGTGCACACTTTCCTCCGTCCACCCCTCATTTGCTCCATGGCTTGAGCTTTCTTAAAGAGGAAGCTCCACCTTCGTGCACATGCATTCATCTAGCCACCAATCTCTTGGCCCTCCAAAGACTCAATCCCGAGGACCCATACTACGAAGATGGTAGTTGTATGGTGGAGGAGGAAATCCCCCTGAGCTAGCAAGTGGAGGAAAACACAACGACCTCCAATGAGAACACCATAGAGGTCGCCAGTGAGGAAAATGATGAGGAGCATCCCCAACATTTGCAAATCACCTCATGAAGGAGCACCTCTAACTCGTCCTTGAAATCATGTAGAAACAAAATGATCAGATGCACTCTCAATGCATCCTGGGCCAAAGAATGGACATCATGTTCGACGCACTTGTGGATGCTCCTACATGAACTCGATGTCCAACATCCGGCCAATGGTTCACCTCAGTCTACAACATCCATGGAAAACCAAGCTTGACAATGGAGTGAAGTATCCATCTTATTGTTCACTAGAACTAATTGGTCTTAGAGGCCACCAGATTATTGTACACACATTTTTGTTTACGCAGATCGGATGCATAATTTCGTTAAAGAAGTTTTGTTCAAACAGTTCTAGCTCAAAGGATGATATGTCAAACTCAAAGTATCTAAGAGCCACATGTTCTGGTTTCCCTTATGTAGCAGAACATGTGGCTCACACTTGGCATTGTATTATTAATATAAGGATCCACTTTTATTTGCAAAAAAAATATATAATTGATTCAATTTTTTTTATATTTAATATGTATTAGTGATTTCATAAATTATGTCAATTAGGGATCTCGATCCCCACCTGCAAATCAATAATCCAAGATAGTATTTGTCAGAAATGAAGCATCTAAAATGAAACGTAACATGTCAACTTAGATTTCTTATTATACTATTTTAACTTTGTATCACTTAATTATAGAGAAAGATCTTAATCCACCAAGGGATCAATGTACATAACTTGTTTGACTTGGGAATATGCAAGCTAAATGTTGGGGAGTAAGGATTCTTCATTCTTACTATGAAAACTCCTTATCTTAATCAAGAACAATATATACTATGTTTCCTTATCTCCTTGACATAGGTACTAACTCTTGGGGAGTAAGTATTTGACACCCTTTTTATGCAAACTCCTAATATTAATAAAAAAATATGGAATCAACATCATTGTCTCGGAGACATAGGTACCATTTTGACATTCTATCATTAAATACTCCACGCATTTGTTAATAATAGTTGAGATATGATTATGAGTCCACACCCATATGTTGAGAAGTTGACAAGGCCTCACCCTGTCTCCTCCACATACACAACCACTAACATGCAAGTAATTAATGTAGTTATTCAATCATGCATTCCCTTCCATAGGCCATTTTTCATAAGAACCTGGATTCCCCTACAGAGGTTTACTAGTTTACAACATTAGTATCCATTTCATGACCCAAGAATATATCTATCATGATGTATATGATTGTCAAATCAATTATTAGGAATATCAAATATATTCAATCAATTAAGTACACTCCACATGTCATGTATATATAGAGAATGACCATTAAACTCTTTAATCAATCTTGATATTAACCTCCTAATCCTTCTCAAGGAAGCTTTAGGAAAGGAGGATCATTACATACCTCCACCCTTAGAACAAAACTTGGCATGAAGTTTGAACATAGTCATAAGAAATTAGCGCTATGAAAATTAATCATAAATAAGGCCTCAACCTGATGTGCATTATAACAAATGATAGTGTTATCAAATAAGACAGTCCTAAAATATAGTAAGCAATACTATAACTGATTAGTTATACAAATTGTATATGATTATTCATGTAACAACGAGGTATCCCCATAAAAACAATTCCATTTTTATCTCACTCCCAGAGAACATCACACAGACAACACAAAACACATATCATCTCTCAGCATACTCAACCATACATAAATCCCCTCAAATCCAATTCAAAACCACATCACAATCCATGCAAAATCATAAACTAAATCTTTTCCAAAAAAATTTAACTACATTAAAACAAGAGAATGTCACCTAATTTAAGGAATATTTATCTTAATATAATAATTTAATTGTTTCATAATAAACTATCATATTTATCATTCATTTAAGAGGTGAATAATTAGTCTCTCTTAGGCTAAGAAGAATGAAATTATTTTGAGACAATTGGTCATATTACACGTTTTAACATTAAAATACATTTTATTCATGTTCCTAATTGATATATCATTCATTTAAGATTTAAGGTGTCGAATAATTAGTCCCTCTTCCCGACAAATGAAATTATTACACTTTTAAACATTAAAACACATTTTATTTATGTTCCTAATTGATATATCATTCATTTAAGGTGTCTAATAATTAGTCCCTCTTCCCGAAGAATGAAATTATTTTGAGATAATTGGTCGTATTACCGTTTTTTACATTAAATTGCATTTTATTTATATTCCTAATTGGTATGTAGATATAAATATATTTATTTTATTGAATGATAAAATATAAAAAATAATATTTTGAAATAAATATATTAATTTGGAATTTAAATATAATTATAATTATAATTGATTTTTTTTTTATTGATATAAAATAATACAAATGAATCTAATTGTAAACTTTTTTTTTTTAATATTAATATAAATTATAATTGTAAATTTGTTTTTTAATATTAATATAAATTATAATTTTATATTTATGTTTTAAAAATTTATATACTAATTAAAAAAAAAACTAAATATTAAAATACAAATATCATTACCATATTCAAGAATTTGTAATTACATTATATAATTATCATAAGTATGAATTTACAATCCAAACACTTACAACGTAATTAGTGATTTAAAAATATCAAAACTAGATTCATGTATCCAATTTCAATTTATGTTCAATATGAATGCATCTAATTCTATCCGCTTCATGGTATCCCAGACTTAATCATGGTCAAGATTATTGTTAAAGATATCAAAACCCTTGGAAGAGGAAGAAGATAATGATGGAATTTTGTTCATGGATTGTATATGAGGAAGTGGTATAAACAACAGCCTATGCTGAGTTATAGAGAGTTATGGAGGAGGAACCTCCTAAAATGTATTAGGAGATAAGAAAAGTGGAGATGGAAAAAAGGAGGTTGGGTGAGAACAATAATCAAAGATACAAAGATTGAGAACTGGAATGATGGTAATTGTAAATTCTGTTACAAATTTAGTTAAAAAAAAAAGTTACAAGATTGTTAAAAAAAATATTATGAAAAAATAATTGCAATTCACATATATTTATTTCAATGGCATGAACTTAATTACCTTAGTTAATAGATGTCATAATTATTTAAGATTAAAACTTCAAACTTGAGTTTTCTATGTTTGAAAAAAAAAAATAGCATTGTGTGCATGTTCGGTAATTAAAATTCAAAACTTATGGATAACCTAGGATTGAAACATCCCATTTAGTTAGAGCTCGACCATAAAACATCTAATTTGTGAGCTAATCATGAGTAATAAAACTAATTTAAATATTATGAAAAAGACAAAAATAAATATTTTTAATAAAAAACAAACTAATATAATATGTATTCGTATCTCCTTGATACTTACTTGAGGACTAAGTATTTTACACAAGTATTTGACACAATTGTGATGCAAACTCCTAATATTAATAAAAAAATATGGAATCAACATCCTTGTCTCTAAAGAACAATTAACTTCACTAAAACAAGAAAGTAGCACTCAATTCAACTAATATTTATTTTAGTATCATAATTTAATTGTTTCATAATAAACTATCATACTTATCATTCATTTAAGGTGTGGAATAAGTAATCCCAATTAATGAAGAATGAAATTATTTTGAGATAATTAGTCATATTATATTTTTTAACATTAAAATACATTTTATTGATATTCCTAATTTATATATATCATTCATTTAAAATATGTAATAATTAGTCCTTTTTCACTAAGAATAAAACTATTTTGAGATAATTGGTCATAGATAAATATAAATATAAATATATTGATTTAGAATTTGAATATAATTATAATTAAAATTAAATTTCGTATTGATATCAAATAAATACAAATGAATTTAATTATAAACTTTTTATAATATTAATATAAATTATAATTTTATATTTATGTTTTAAAAATTCATATACTTATTATTATTAATATATAGAGATATAGATATATTAAAATGAATTTAATTGTAAACATTTTTATAATATTAATATAAATTATAATTTTATATATATATATATATAGTTATCTTGTTTAAGAATTTGTAATCAAAGTATATAGTTATCATGAGTATGGATTTACAATCCATAGAATTGCCATGTAATGTGTGTGTATGGATGCATCCAATTCCATCGACTTCTTAATACCAAGATTGAATCATGGGGTACCTGAAATTGAATCATGGTTCATTTTATTAGATTATTGTTAAACATGTAGAGACCAGTGGAAGACAGAGAGGGTAATGATGGAATTTTGTCCATGGATGGTATACCAGGAAGTGGTATACACAACCATGTATGTTGAGTTATAGAGAGTTATGGAAATAATTTTTTTAGGGTATATGGTGGCACGAATACAAAAGGTAATAGGCACAGACCCACATCATTCAAAATTACAAGTGGTTATCTACGGTGTTGGAGAGATGAATGATGTGAAGAATTACAAGATGGTGGACCATTGTCACATGCAGTTAGCTTTTGCAATTTTATTGATAGAAAAGTTTCAGTGGGTGAATGATATCGTCGTGTATGATCCAGTTTTGTCCTTTCTGGACCTAAGAGCCATAGATCAACTAGATTGCACCTGTCTCTGTGTAAATGAAGAGTGCAGACGAACAGTGGACAGACCCACTCTATTTTTCATGCCTCACTGCCCACTTGTTCTCTATGAAAATGTATTGGAGGCAAACTGGACGTCTGTCAATTTAAATAAGATTATCATATTAGGCTACAGTTTTAACCGTTACACGCTATATGCTTTGGATTACTGTGACGCTAAAAAAGTTAAGGCCGTTCGAAACAGTGATCATGTATTGCATGAAATTCCACTTCCAGAAATAACAGAAACAACTATTAGAAAAGCTGGTCCTTCTGCTCCCATTGGCAGCTCACTTGATGTGTTTCTCAAAGCATTCGTACATTTAAGTTGGCATTTCTTTGCATGGGATGGTTCATTGGACGATCTCAATCTTGATCTATCTTCAAAGGATTATGCCAAAGAGGTATAGCTTTCACTTTTGCGAGCTGGTAATGTCATTTCAGTTGGGGTGTAATTAATTTCTTTTTGATTTTTCAGTATTATCAATGTTTCCATATGTATTTGCAATCAATTCAAAGGGATATGTATTGAGAATTTGAACAAATGGTGAGCTATTCTTCCATATATTCAAATGGACAAACATGTATTATAATGAATCAAACACCAAACCTATTTTTCTTTTGTAAATAAATAGAGTTTTCAATTATACTATCAATACAATGCACAAAGGTGATCCCATGACTAAGATATAAATCATGTGTCCATTCCAAAACTACTAAACAACTAGGACAGCTATCCAACCAAAAATTAACATAGTTTGCATAAACTAATATTCTAATAGAGAGTGACATGATTGAACTGAAATAAACATAAAAATAAAAATTAGTAAAAAATAAAAAGACCATATGACCATAGACTATGATGAATAAATTAAGTATTCAGCTTTGGAACATGAGGACAAATTTTGTCTTCTTTGCATAAGCACTTCATCTTGAGAAATCAAAGATACATGCTTTCATGGACTGTATAGCTTGCAATTCCTTGGGTAAGATATTGAATCACAATTGAATTATAACATTGCTTAAAAGATTCATCCACTAGATCCTCCCATCTAGAATCAAGCAATGAAGTTGGATGAAAGACACCATCATTGGCTAAATAGTCTCTAAGTTTTTTTTCTTCTCTTTTAACATGTAAGGTGATGAGACCTAGAATGTTCTTGATGAAAGGTTGAAGGAGGTATAAAATGGACTATGACTGCTAGTTAACATGAACTTTCTAGGGGAAAATCCATGTTGAAGACGAGTGAGAATGTGGATAGTTCGCTGAGAGTCCCCTTCAACTAAAAGTTTTGAGAAGCTTTGACAATGAGCAATTCACATACCTTGAACTTGGTTAAGATATGTACTAACATTTTGATGTAGTCTTTATGATTAACATTGTGAGCATATTTGTACTGTGACAGCTTGCACTCGGGCTCTCCTTTATTTTGGAGCTATATCCACTGAATGGTTAAGAATTTCATGGTCTCTTAATCCCAGACCTCCCTTGAGCTTGGGGAGAAATATAGTGTTCGTCCACTTATTAGTTCTTGACATAGGCATAAAGGGACTATAGCGATCAATAATTCGTTGACCTCGTATTACTTTGTTCTTTGACCACAAATATTTCCATATTATTAATTGTTGGAACGAGGGAACTAAAATCATTGATTTTTATTTAATAAAAAGTACCATATATGTCATGATATGATTGGACAACGGATTGGAGGTCTTATTGTGGGCTTCTCTATTCCCAATGTTATATATGTTAGCATATCCAAAGTATTTGATCGTATATGGTATTTTTGAATCATATATTTTCTTATGCATTGTTGGAAGGTGGATTAATGCTAGCATTAGTTAGAATGTTTTCCTTAGCATTTTCTACAAGCTAAATTTATGCCAACGTTTGATATGATAGCATATCCAAGTCTTGTCCTTCGAATAGATTCTCTACTATTCGAACTATTGTTACATAAATTATAGTAAAATTATTTTTCTACGTTAGAGACCTGCGACATTGTAATTTTGCTTAAATGTTTAGAGAGCATTTCCGACAGAATTAAATGTTTACCTAACAGGCTTCACAACATTGAATGTTTACTTAGTAGGCCTCTTACAATACATTTTCTTTCATTTTTTTATTTTATATGCAATGTTCTCTCGAGTCAATTTGGGGAATATTGTGCTTCAACGGCATTGTTTCTTCACTGGTCCATGCTTGCTTCTTGCTTCTCCATTGATTTATCATTTGCCTCTTATTGTTGTTCTTGTTTGTCTATTCGTCTTGTTGCAGTTTGCACATTTGGGGTTCTACTGCGGAATTCCTGGTAGACTGGTTGTTTCTTTCTTCTTTCTTCGCTCGATGTTGTTTATTGTTGTTTGATTCGACTCTGTAGGGTTCAGGTCCTACAGCTACGGTTGGGCCTTTTGGTTGTTCTTAATTGGTTTCTTGTTTTTTGCTTTCTCTTCTTTGTTGTTGGGGTGTTGCATCCGCAGTTGGATCTGTTGTTACATTGTTTCGCAGTTGACTTCCCATAAAATACTATTAAGATAAAATAACATACAAAAATTTGCATTAAATTGCATATGTTAATCTTGTTTCAGTTTGCACGTTTGGGGTTCTCAACCATGATTGGAACTGCATCATTCCTGGTGGGTTGGTTGTTGCTTGCTTCTTTGTTCGCTAGAAGTTTTTTATTGTTGTTTGATTTGAATTTGCAGGGTTCGGGTCCCAAGGCTACAGTTGGGCCTTTTGGTGTTTCTTAACTCAATTGTTATTTTTTTCTTTCTCTTGTTCGCCTAAGGTTTGCAATGTTGGGGTGTTGCATCCGCAGTTGGATCTGTTGTTACATTGTTTTGCAGTTGGCTACCCATAAAGTACTATTAAGATAAAATAACATACAAAATTTTACAGTCAATGTAAATTGCTTCTCTTCCACCTTCAACCAGAGTTTGTCGCCCTCAAACTATATTTCATAGCTAGTGATGTTTTTTCCATGGTTTATGTCTTACTCTCGTTTCATAGTTATGAGAGTAAGTTTTGTTGTGTGAGCAATATAGTTGTTCTCTCCCTTTTTTTTCCGCATGGAAGTTGTGTTTCTTCTTCTATAATTTATCACATTTCTGCGCTCGGGGGTTCCCGGTGTGGCAAACTGACAAATCATTATTGACCAAACATCGTTCATTTGCATAGTTAGCAAATTTTATGGATGCGGCTTCGCGGATAGGTATTATTGAACTATGGTAGCTCATGTTCGGTGTATACATCTTGCACCCAGAACTTTTGTGCTCTACAATTCGACCCCACACTCCTTGAACTTGCAAATATGCTTCTTCCTGCAATGAGTTTGTCTATCTGAACTACATTTCCATATGTAGTTGATTTTTCAAAGATTGGCAGGTTGACACCTTTCCCGGTTCAAAAAATTTGAAAACCATTTGTTGCTCCCCTACATCCCTGCTACCTTCCGCCATTCCCAATAGACATTAATTATTCTTTCAAAAGTCACAACTAACTAGAAAGGTTCAGAAATATTGCCTTTAATAAGCGAAAATCTCGAGGACATCTCCCATTAAAATGAATCGACAGGCGAATATTAAGGGATCTTGTAATTTCTTTTGTCTGCATTTTGAATTTGCAATATATATATATATATATATATATATATATATATATTGGCTATTTTAGTTTTTTAAAGGCTTCATCATAGTAACAATGCAGTATCGTACTAGCTCATTGTCATCCATGAATGTGTCACCCACAGAGGCCTTGACGTCATGTCCCTCTTTAAAATTGTACATATGTTAGATGTCATATTTGAGAATATGTTCAGATAAGGGAATGCTAATATGTGGTATTATTCATTATTCAAATTACATATTCAAAAATATTGGCATTAATAAGAGAAAATATCAAGAACATCTGTCATTAAAATGAATTAACCCAAAATCTATGGAAGATCATACTGTCATCCTCCAACGTTGCTTTTAAATACTTATTGACATTTCTATATATCATCAAAGAGTGTGGCTTTAGGGTGCCTTCGTTCTAATGTTCTTGGTCATGGACACGTAAGACAACTTAGATATGCGATTGAGGCCCAAATGAAAGAAGAGAGATTTTTTTTATGTGACGTGAGATTTGAGCCAAAAAAAATACTCTGTTATCCAATAGAAACTCAGATAGGGGGGGAAGAACAAGTATCTTTTGGTTGGTGTTCTTCCTGTATTTGACTCTTTGGTTGGCTGAAAATCCTACCTGGAGATTTGTTTTTTGATCTTCTTTGTTTTCTTGATGGGAGTTGTAATGGATTTTTAGGTCACGTGAAAATTATTCTTCGTTGAAGTATATAGTTTCTTCCAACAACAAAAATTTGGAAAGTGTATCAAATTGTGCAGATCACACAAGACTTTATCTTCGTCTGGAGCGTCGCACTTTCCGTGGCATAAAAAGTGGTATGTGATGTTTGTAAATGACGTGAAATATAACTCCATTCGTTAATGTACTCAGAAGAAGATAACATAAACTATATGGGTGGATAAAATGGCATACTATCACTACAAAAGTTTCTATTTAAAAGTTTGTTGAGCTACTTCTCGGTGTAGTAATAGACGTGACAGAAAGCCATGTTCTTTGTCAAATTTTGTTTTCTTTCCTCTGGATGTAGTTACAGAATCCACATATTTGGTGTGAGCTATGAACTTTCCAGACGTTTTTGTGGGCCATGATATATGCCACCACTGTGACGAAATATATATTCTTATGTGATCTGCAACATTTGATACACTTTCTAGACCTGTGCTGATGCGATCTACAGCATTTGATACACTTTCCAGAGACCTGTACTGCCAGAAGAAGTCATGTACTTCAATAGAAGAAAATTTTGTAGTTGGCTTGGACGTTCCTTCCAATTTACTATAATAAAACAAAGAAGTTCAACATACAAATATTCAAGAAGGATTTTCAACCAATGAGATGATCAAATACAGGGAGAATAGCAGTCACAACATACTTGAATTTATTTTATGTCCCATCGTTGATGTCACATAAAATAACTCCCTCAACTTTGAATTGGGCGTGAATCACATTTCTAAGTTGTCTTGGATGTCAATGGTCAATAACATTACAAGGAAAGCACCTTAAACCCCAAGTTTTTGACGCCAGAGGGAAACTAATACTTAACCAAGAATGGAATGTTGAATAACCATCCAATGCAAGCAACCCATATCTAGAAGAGACAAGCTATTCAAAAAACTGGGATAGATCTAGCTGGCATCACCAATTAAGTCCAAGACCCGAAATTGACATTCAACTCATTTTTTGCGAGTAAAGGATTTGATCGTCAAGAAAAGTGTCAACAAGCTTCATCATTGTACATATCTTTTATTGGTCAACAACAAGCCAAATCCCAATCATTATGGAAAATAATCTCAACTATATTTTGTAACTCATCTTATTTGAATATAGAATATTTGCGGTTTTTTTTTTATGGTGTTTTCCAATCTCTGGTATTGATATTCATTTTATTTTGTACATTTTTTTCCTGTGTGTCGTTAAACATGGATGACAAGATTTTATTTATGCTTCCCAGTACTTCAATTTAAATAAAGGCTACTATGTTCATTTCTTCCATTTTACATGGAAGAATAATTTGTCATAAGCCATACTTATGTGGCGCTGGACCTATACTTAAAGAAATAAATTGGAGAACCCCTCTTTCTTTCATTCTTTCAGTCCCGTAAATAGAATGAATTAATGATTTACAACAAGAAAACTCAAGTGTTGATGCCATGTTCCTGTTCAATATCTTGCATATATTGCAGCTTCTATTTCATAATATTTGTGCATATATACTAATACGAGTACTATTGGAATAAATATAAAAACTTCCTCTTAGCCAAAACATAGCCAATTATCTGGCCCCTGAGTCCCATGTTTGTGGTATTCAACAACTATGTTCTATGTTCTGTCATACACATCTTGCAGCCAGAGAGATTCTGTGATATGCAATTTATGTTGTAACTAATCATAACTCACCTTCTGACCACCGAGCCCCGGGTTTGCAATATCCAACAACTATGTCCCCTGTTCCATCATATGCATCTTGTAGCCAAAGAACTTCCATGATCTGCAACTTATGCTTTCACTAGTGATAACTCACCACAGATTCGAAACAACTATGTCCCATGTTCCGTCATATACATCTTGCAGCCAAAGAACTTTTGTGTTTTGCAATTTATGCTTTAACTAGTGATAACTCACTAAGGGTTCAAAAAGCTTGGCATTAAAAAAGGAACAATCAATTTCCTCTCAGGGATACTTAGCCTTTTTCCCCGCCCTTTTCCCCATTTCTTCTTCCCGTCTATTATGGATTTATGGTTTTATAGGTAGTCTTATTTCTATCATCGTGGGTTCCAGGGTTGTTCGGCTGACATATCTTCATCTCCATCTATATCCTCACATGATGAATCCGACTGACCACTATTCCTTTCCATACTTAGCCAATCTTATGACCGCGGTTGTCGGGTTGGCGCTTTCGAACTACATTGCTTCTTGTTTCATTATATACATCTTGCAGTCAAAAATTTTGTGGTTTCAATGAAATTTGAGAACTGAAGAGAATCCTGCAAATTGGGAGATGATTTTCATTTGAAACAGAAATAATCCATGACTATATATTAGTATGAATACTATTCAAATAAATATCAAAACTTTCTCCATTAATATATATTAGTATGAATACTATTGAAATAAATATCAAAACTTTCACTTGGCCAATACTTAGACAATTATATGGGCACTAGGCCCTGGGTTCGCGGTATGCAACACGTATGTCCCCTATTCTATCATATACATCTTGTAGCCAAAGAACTTTCGTGGTCTGTAATTTATGCTTTTACTAGTGAGAACCCAATAGGGGTTCGAAAACATTGGCATTAACAAACGGAAAAAATGGATTTTACCTCTCAGATACTTAGCCCTTTTCCCCTCCGACTGACCGCTATCCCTTTCCATACTTAGTCAATTTTATGGCCGCGGTTTCCGTGTTGACGCATAGAAACTCTTTTTTTCTTCTTTCCCTCCATTATCTCTTTCTGGATATATACTTAGTCTCCTTCCTATGATATCTTGTTCAAGGGTTGGTGAGCTGACAAGTCTTCATCTCCATATATATCCTCACATGACGAATCAGATCAACCGTTGTTCCTTTCCATACTTAGCCAATTTTATGGCCACAATTTTTGGGTTTGCGCTTACAAAATCAATTGTTTATTGTCTCGTGATATGCATCTTACACTCAAAACATTTGTGATCTATAATTCCACTACACATTCCTCATATAGATTAACTTAGTTCAAATTATTTGTCGCTGCTTTCCATTCCCACTGTTGGTGACGGAAGTCACTCCTGGATTGCAGCAGGAGCAGAGCCCATCGCCCATCAGTTTAATGTCACATTTTGTTTATAAAAGAGATGATCAAATGGAAGTAAACTCAGAACAATATCATTTCAACTCTGAAACTAGGCCGAGCATGCATGGGCAAGTGAGGTCTTAGATAAACTTCAAACGGTGAGTTGTAATAAGGGTGAGTAGGGGGGAAGACTTGTATAAGAAGAGTGCACGGGTCTGTCATAAACAACAGGTTTCTAATAGACTGGGGAAGAAAGCGTTCAAATACAAGATCTTCTTACATTCAAACACAGAAAACCAGAGAATACAACGATGAAACAATAAATCCTTTATCATGACATAATTGCAACAATTGATGCGAATCAGTCAATCATGAACTCCCTAGTATGAGATGAAATCTTTGATAGAGTAGGAAAATTGTTTATCATAAAACAAGAAATCTCATATACAAATGCACAACCATAGAACTAGAATGGTTGTTAAAACTTTACAGTCGGGAGCTTCTCTCTACCATCGATGCTTTACAAAATACAAAGAATGAGTCTATATACTCAGAAAATTCACCGAACAACGGCGTGCTCAGTCATCCACGACTTTGTGTCCTTTCAGCTGAATTCGGACGGGTATTCTTTGTCATACGCCACCTTAACTATGCACAGCTCCTACAGGAGGAGTAGTTGAGCCATTAAGTGACGGGCTAGTGTGTGCAGACTTCCTCTGGCTGGTCAAAGACTCGACATGGCTTCTTTAGAAAAATGGATACACAGGACCCTCTTGAGCAGACCACCTCCCAGATTATCCATACTTTGCACTTAATGCCTGAGGAGAGGTTTCAACCACCCCTTCTCGTCTTCATTTACTCCAGGTGAAAACCAAGATCAAGGTCAGATTAGATGGCGCATGGAGATCACGATGATCCTTTCAGCAACTAGACTCGATGCCTTTGGCCCCTTTTTCACGGCTCCTTTCTTTCCCAAGTAACCACGGGATGCAACCCTGTGTCTATTCCCAAAACGCTTTCGGCGTTCACAAATAGAAGGAGTTAATCCTTTCTTATTCATATATACAATGAGCGAAACGCCGAGATGGCCTAATTGGGTGCCATGTGTCCCTCTCAAATCTAACAGCCCTGAACTTACTTGGTGATGCTGCGGGCCCGGGTCCTCGACGCTCCCGGTACCTCGCGCATCAGGAATATGATAGTCTATTCTTTTGTATTTCGAAGTCGCGATGGGAGAAAAGGCGAGGAGCCTAATCACGCGCCAGGTGTCTCCTGTGGATGAACGGTTGAGGCTACTTCGCGATACTGCGGGCCCGCGTCTGGGCACTTTCGGCACTCTGGGGTTCGGGGTTTTGGGATGTGATATTATGAGGGACTTTCACCTGTCGAACTCCCAACTGTCGATATGCCAACTAGATCTCGCACTATGTGTCGCAGGATCGGACGACCCAGATTCATTCTCAACATAAAGCCTCTTTCTTTGATGTTATACATCGGTCAACTTGCTAGCCCCGATATTCTGATGATTGTTGATCTGCTCTTATGGATGGATCTGGGTTGCTGACATCGTAATTCGACCCGCCCGCTTGATTGGAAGCCTCAAAACGATATTTTTTCCATGCTGCGCTCGGGCGCTTCTCGTGCGACTTGCAGACCCGAATACTTTTGCACCTAGAACAAGAAATGTCGCTAACATTAGGCTCCATGGGGGATAGATTCTTCCCTGCGATGATCTAAGAACTCATTCCGCAGCTTCAGTGCCTTGCTATTGGGCTATGGAGTCAGGCTCAAAATTAAAACTCAACCATAGTCATTAACAGATCCAACGGATCAAGTGGTATCAGAGCTAGTTGACATTTGGATTTGAGTTGCATGTTAACCAAGGAAATGCTACAGCGTGGTGAAGGCGAGCTTGTTGCAGAGAATCCATTAATTGTATTGATAAGAAGAGCTTCTCACAGCGAGAAGATGGCATTGGAAGAAGGGATTTCTCAAGATGAGAAAGAGTTCCAGAAAACATTCCTTGCTATGTCGGAGATGGTGAAAGTCTTGTACGAAGATTACATTGAACGGAAGCGACCATTTTTGGGTGATTTTTCAAAGGGAAAAAGTGAAGAGGAAGAGGACCATCCTCAGATTCCTCCTTCACCTCCATCAACACCTCCTTCTTCTCCTACTTCTTCTTCAAGTTCAAGTTCTAAATCTAGTGGAAATAAAAATGTTCATAAGAATAGACATGAAATGCCATTGTTAAAACTTGATGTAAAATTTGAGTTGCCCATATATGATGGTGAAGTAAATGCAGAAAAACTTGATAACTGGATGAGGCATATGGAGGTATACTACAGTGTGCAATAGATCAAGGATGAGGCCACACAAATCAAGTTGGCATCGTTGAGACTTGGAGGTATAGCTCTTATCTCATGGCAAAGAAAACTGCAAAAAGGAACACAAAATGTGGGTAATGTATTTCCATCATGGAAGGATTTCATTTCTGCACTTAGGAAACAATTCTATCCTTTGGGTTATAAAGAAAAAGCAATAATTGAATGGAAATCTTTAAAACTAAGAAAAGTACAAACAGTGCAAGAATACACCGATGGATTTCGAAAAATGGCATTAATGTTAGACATTCCTTTGAAAACACAAGAAACCCTTATGAAGTATATAGGAGGTTTTCCTGCGCATATTAGAAACACTTTTTTCATGTTTGGACCCACTAACCTTGTTGAGGTTTCTGTTCAAGCTACGTATATTGAAGCAGGGAAAGTAGGTGTGTTAGGGGAATCATTGTCTTCAAGCAAAGAGGACAAGAGGAAAAGGCATGGTAATGGAAAGAATGCAAATGTAGTAACAAAGAAGGAAGGAAAGCCCTCTTGTGAGCATTGCAAGAAAGAGGGACATGATGAGTACAGATGTTGGCAGTTGCATCCTGAGCACTTTCATTTTTGAGCATTTTTCAAGCCCTTTCAAGCTTCTGGATTTGATTTCGGATCAGATGCTCTAAGAACTCATTCCGCAGCTTCAGTGCCTTGTTGTTGGGCTATGGATTCAGGCTCAAAACATCCTACTGCTAAAAATACAAGCCGGAAAATAAAAGAAACAAAATAAAAATACATGCTCAAAGGAGCTTATTTATATACAATACTAAACTAATAAAACACCTTACATGGGGTTAGGTGAAAGTAGACTTCCACCATAGCTAATCAAGCAACTTCCTGAAGGGAAGCTCTTTCTTTCTGTCGATGATCACCAGCAGCTGGTGTAACCGTGATAGAAGAATGGCTACACTCTTCAACTTCTTCTCACAGGGTCAAGTTGATATGGAATAGGGCGGATCCAAGGCATAAAGGACATGCCACTCCATGTATTCGCTGACAGGATCATAGAATGAGTTGCGAATTTTGGAAAATTGGTGACAGGTAGTCTCCTCTGCTATAGATTTGCTCACATGTGGTTGAATATATTTGATAAGCACAGGTGAGTGGACAACTGACATAGGCTCGCTGATCTCAAGCGGTAGTTGCTCGCTGACTGGCTCTAGAATGAAATATGTGCTCAGTTGTTCCTCTAGTTCCTTTTCCTCTTCTTGGCTTTCCCTTGGGTCAGATTCATATTCATCATAAATAGGGACCATGGGGTGGTTCTGCTTGCTGACTGGCTCTTCAGTATCTTTATAGTGATCAAATGTAGGATAAGCTTGTTGCTCATCATCACTATAATATACATCAAAAAGGGGTTGTCCTTCATTGATATGACCTTCCTCCAGAATAGTGATCCCGTCAAAAAATTTCGTTTCAGGGACAGTGGGACCTACTTCTTCTGGTTGCTCATACATAATCCTTTTCTCTTTAATCCCAGGTAAAAATATATCGTGAGAAACCCCCTCGGGGAAAAGAGAAGAAACCTCCTCCACAACTAACCCCTCTTTTAAAAAAAAGGGGTCTTCGTCATCATGAGCAGAGTTGCTAGGAACATCTGCTTCAACCCAATATCCAAGTGAGTTGTCTACCATTGACCACATTTGCTCTATAAACTCACAATTTCCACAAGAGGCATGTTGATCGTTATGAACATCTAAAAGAATAGAGGCATCTGATATGATGTCAGATGCTTCCGTTCTAGGGCTAACACAATTAATATCATTCAACACCTCCATATTTTCCTGGAAAATGCTTTCCTCCATATTAAAATCTTCATCATGGACCTAGTCTTCAGGGCTAGCAGAGGCTTCATGAAGCAAAGAAAACTCCTCACAACAGTTTTCAAACAAACAATCAGCTGGATAGTAGTCTTTACAAAATGAATTGAAAGCTATATGAAAACCTGTTAAAGAGAAGATGTTCGCACTGGGAAGAGATCGACACCACTCAAGAGCAGCTCCCTTCAATGAACACCTGAAGAGCTTAATTCGGACATCCTCATGCGTGATATTGTGTCGGTGAATAGCCTCATGGAAGTCCAGTAAATGCTCAGTTGGTTCCTCCTAACTTGTTGCATGAAATTCAAGGAGGAAATCTTCCCATTGGTCTCTATCAGGAAGTGCATTAGGAAACCCAACTATCTGGGAAAAGTCACAGGAAGCAAACCTTTGAGCCATAATTTTCTCCATATCGAACCAGTGGAGTCGCCAATTGATCCTCGAATCATGGAGTCGCCAGGTGAAAGATGCACAGCTTCAAATATGCCTGGTCCTTCACCATCAAAGGCTAGATCTTAACGTTGTCGTTACCCCAGGAAGCTTCTCAAGCTAAGAAAGCAGCCATTGAAACCTTCTCGAGAAAGATCCTATGGGTTATCTTTCAGGTGTGCTAACAATAGCTACAACTGAAACAACGAAGTCAAAACAATGGAGTCGCCACAGTGGAGTGGCTAGGTGCATAGTAGAAATATTTAAGGGCTCTGATGTCTAATGCACCTTCAGAATCAAAGCCTCAATGTCGTTCTACCCAGGGAAAATCTTCAACTTCCTCCCCGACAACTGCGCCAGAAATGTTGGCGACGGACGTCACTCCAAGATTGCAGCAGGAGCAGATCCCGATTCCCATCAGTTTAATGTCACATTTTGTTTATAAAAGAGATGATCAAATTGAAGTAAACTTAGAACAATATTGTTTCAACTCTGAAACTAGGATGGGCATGCATGGGCAAGTGAGGTATTAGATAAAGTTCAAACAATGAGTTGTAATAAGGGTGAGTAGGGGGGAATACATGTATAAGAAGAGTGCATGGGTCTGTCATAAACAACAGGTTTCTAACAGACTGGGGAAGAAAGCGTCCAAACGCAAGATCTTCTTACATTCAAACACAGAAAACCAGAGAATACAACGATGCAACGATAAATATTTTATCATGACATAATTGAAACAATTCATGCGAATCAGTCGATCATGAACTCCCTAGTATGAGATGAAAGCTTAGATGGAGTAGGAAAACTATTTTTCATAAAACAAGAAATATCATATACAGATGCACAACCAGAGAACTAGAATGGTTGTTAAAAATTTACAGTTGGGAGCTTCGCTCTACCATCGATGCTTTACAAAATACAAATACTAAGTCTATATACTCAGAAAATTTGCCTAACAGCGGCGTGCTCAGTCATCCACGGCTTGATGTCCTTTCAGCCGAATTCGGATGGGTATTCTTTGTCAGATGTCGCCTTAATTGTGCATGGCTCCTACAGGAGGAGTAGCTGAGCCATTAAGTGTCGGGCTAGCGTGTGCAGACTTCCTCCGGTTGGTCGAAGACTCGACAAGGCTTCTTTAGAAAAATAGGTACACAGGACCCTCTTGAGCAGACCGCCTGCCAGATTATCCATACTTTGTACTTAATGCCTGAGGAGAAGTTTCAACCACCCCTTCTCGTCTTCATTTAATCTAGGCAAAAACCAAGATCAAGGTTAGATCAAATGGCGCATGGAGATCACGGTCATCCTTTCAGCAACTAGACTCGATGCCTTTGGCCCCTTTTTCATGGCTCCTTTCTTTCCCAAGTGACCACAGGCTGCGACCCTGTGTCTATTCCCAAAACACTTTCAGCGTTCACAAATGGAAAGAGTTAATCCTTTCTTATTCATATCTATGATGAGAGAAATGCCAAGATGGCCTAATTGGGCGCCACGCGTCCCTCTCAGATCTGATGGCCCTGAACTTACTTGGTGATGCTGTGGGCCCAGGTCCTAGATGCTCCCGACACCTCGCGCATCGGGAATATGACAAGCTATTCTTTTGTATTTCGAAGTCACGATGGGCGAAAAGGCGAGGAGCCTAATCACGTGCCAGGTGTCTCCTGTGGATGAACGACTGAGGCTGCTTCGCGATACTGCGGGCCTGCCTCTGGGCACTTTTGGCACTCCGGGGTTCGAGGTTTTGGGATGTGGGATGATGAGGGACTTTCACCCTTCGAACTCCCGACTGTCGATATGCCGATTAGATCTCGCACTATGTGTTGCGGGATCGGACGACCCAGATTCAGTCTCAGCATAAAGCTGCTTTCTTTGACGTTATACATCGGTCAACTTGCTAGCCCCGATATTTCGATGACCATTGATCTGCTCTTATGGATGGATCCTAGTTGCTAACATCATAATTCCACCTACCCACTTGATTGGAAGCCTCAAAACGAGATTTTTTCCATGCTGTGCTCGGGCACTTCTCGTGCGACTTGCAGACCCTAATACTTTTGCGCCTAGAACAACAAATGTCACTAACACCCACTAACTTTGTGTCCTTCCTGATATACATTTACTGTGCTCTTACTAGTCACAACTAGACACCTTGGTACAAAAGAATTGGCACTTGCTCCTCCACCATACACAAATTGACTACCATGATTCAACATCGTCCCCTCTTCCATGTTAAACATTATGCATTCAAATTTTTTGAGCTATACAATTTGGTCGTCTAGGCCTTGCATCTTTTGGAGAAACCTTGTCACCCTATTTTGGATGCTTGTGTTGTCGGGTTCACGAAAACTCCAACTCCTAGTCACTGTTTCCTGTTCTTCCCATCCTCCTACTTCTTTACAGATATGCAACACAAAAGTTTCAATACTAAAACAACATCATACAACAACCATAAAAATATTCATTAATAAGAAAAAGTCTTGACAACCGACCATCCCTACAGAACTTGTCCAAAAATATAAAAAGAAGATCTTGCGAGGTAATGGAAAAGAAATTACCAATTTCAATATATTATCGAAGGCAAGTCCCGACTAACATTTTTGTGTTCCATAATTTCAAACTTTTTTTTATCGTGGGTTCCCAAATTGGAAGTCTCAAAATTGTATTTCAAATTTTCCATGAGCTTCAAACAATGCCTAGAGTTCCGCAATATACAATTTGTCTACAAGAATGTATAAAAACTCTTAATTCTCCTCTTCCCCCCCCTCTATTATCCCTTTGTCATTCTATATTTAGACACAACTATATGATCATGACCTCATGGATTCGCAAATTGGAAACTACTTATCTATATATTCACACCATGAGCCCGACAGATCGTGGTCCCTTTCAATACATAGTCAATTATCTGATCACAGGGTCCTGGGTTTGCGATATCCAACACCTATGTCCCATGTTACATCAAATACATCTTGCACCCAAAGAACTTCTGTGATCTACAATTTATGCTTGTACTAGTGATAACTCAACAGGGGTTCGAAAGGATTTACAATAATAAGTAAACAATAGAATTTCTTTTGTGAGATACTTAGCCCTTCTTCCCTTGTCTTCTTCCCATGTATTATCAGTTTCTAGCTATATACTTAGTCACCTTTCTATGATTGTGGGTTCCATCCTTGGCATGTTGACATATCTTCATCTCCATCTATATCTTCACATGGCAAATTTGATCGACTGTCGTTCCTTTTTATACTTAGCCAATTTTATGCCCGTGGTTGTCGGGTTGGTTCTTTCGAAATTTGTTGCTTCTTGTTCCATGATATACATATTGCACTCAAGTATTTTGTGATCTACAATTCCACCGTGGACTCCTTAGTCCTTTTTCCCTTTTCTTATTCCCATGTATTATCGCTTTCTAGTTATTTACTTAGTCACCTTTCTATGATCACGGGTTCCAGTGTTGGTGGGCTCACATATCTTCATCTTCATCTATATCCTCACATGAAAAATCCAACCAACTGTTGTTCCTTTCCATACTTAGCCAATTTTATGGCCATGGTTTCCCAGTTGTTTCTTTAGAAATTTGTTTCTTCTCCTTCCATGATTTGTGGTATCCATCATTATTTTCTTTGTTTGGAGTATCAAACACTTATGTCCCTTGTTCTAACATATACATCTTGCACCCAAATAACTTTCGTGATTTTCAATTTATGCCTTTACTAGTGAGAACTCAATAGGGGTTCGAAAGGATTTGCATTAATAAATGAACAATGGATGTTCTTATGTTAGATACTTAGCCCTCTTCCCATTTTATTATTCCCATATATTATCACATTCTAGTTATATGCCTAGTCACCTTTCTAAAATCACAACATCTCCATCTATATCCTCACATGAAGAATCTGACCGACAATTGTTTTTTTCCATACTTAGCCAATTTTATGCCCATGGTTGTCAGGTTGGCGCTTTCGAGATCTGCTGCTTCTTTTTTCATGATATACATATTCCACTCAAAATTTTCATGATCTACAATTCCACCATGAACTCCTTAGTCCTTTTTCCCTATTCGTCTTCCCGTCTATTATTGCTTTCTGGTTATTTACTGAGTGGCCTATCTATGATCGCGGCTTCCAGCGTTGGTGGGATAACATATCTCCATCTCTGTCTATATCCTCATATGATGAATACCACCCACCATTGTTCCTTTCCATACTTATCCAATTTTATAGCTGCGATTGTTGGGTTGACGCTTTCGAACTCTGTTGCTTCTTGTTTCGTGATTTACATTATGCACCCAAACCTTCTGTGATCTACAATTCCACCGCCGACTCCTCGAACTCGCAACATTCACATTACCACAACTCGCAAATGTTTCAAATTATATTTTGTTGCCTTCCATCACCACTATCTTCCTGTCCATCCTAGTATACATTAGTTATGCTCTTACTAGCGAAAACTTATCCAATTTTAGCCATACTTAGCCAATTTTATGCCGATGGTTGTTGGGTTCGCGCTTCTGAGTTCTACTGCTTCTTGTTCCATGATATACATATTGCACTCAAAATTTTGTGATCTATAATTCCACTGTGGATTCCTTAGTCCTTTTTCCCTTTTCTTCTTCCCGTATATTATCGCTTTATGGTTATTTACTTAGTGACCTTTCTATGATCGCAACTTTTAGCATTGGCGGGCTCACATATCTCCATCTCTATCTATATCCTCACATGACGAATCACACCCACCACTTTTCCTTTCCATACATAGAAAATTTTATCATCGCGGTTGTCGGGTGGGCGCTTTTAGACTCTGTTGTTTCTTGTTCTATGATATACATCGTGCACTCAAAACTTTCGTGATCTACAATTTTTCTGCCAACTCCTCAAACTTGCAAGCTTCACTCTACAACGACTCACAAATGTTTCAAATTATTTGTCGCTGCCTTCCATCCCCACTAACTTATTTTCCTTCCTAATATACATTAGTTATTCTCTTACTCGTGACAATTGGACACACTAGTACAAAAAAGTTGGTGTTAGACCCTCCGCAATATAGAAATTGACTACTGAATTTTGACATCGTCCGCCCTTTCATGTTACAGATTATGCATTCAAATGTTCCGAGCGATACAATTTTAACATCCGGGCCTCACGTCTTCTAGAGAGACCTTGTCATCCTATTTTGGATCCTCGTCTTCATGAGTTCACAAAATGTCCAATTCTTGGACATTGTTTTAGGTTGGTGCTTTCGATATCTACTTGTTCTTGTTCCGTGATATACATATTTCACTCAAAAATTTTGTTATCTACAATTCCACTATGCACTCAACCCTTTTTCCCTTTTCTTATTACCGTGTGTTATCGCCTTTTGGTTATGTACTTAATCGCCTTTCTATGATCATGGGTTCCAGTGTTGGCAGGCTAAGATATCCTTATTTCCATGTATATCCTCACATGATGAATCTGACCGACCATTGTTCCTTTGCATACTTAGCCAATTTTATGTCTGCACTTGTTGGGTTGGCGCTTTAGAACTATGTTGCTTCTTGTTCCGTGATATACATCTTGCACTCAAAAATTTTGTCATCTACAATTCCCCCACAGACTCCTTGAACTCACAAGCTTCACTCTACCATGGTTCACAAATGTTTTGAAGTATCAGTCACGACCTTCTATCCCCGCTAACTTCCTGTCGTTCATGATATACATTGTTTGTGCTCTTACTAGTGACAAATGAACACACTGGTACGAAACAGCTGGCATCTAGCCTTCTGAAATATACAAACTAACTATCGGGTTTTGACATCGTCCCCTCTTTTGTGTTACATATTATGCATTCAAATGTTCAGAGAGATAGAATTTGAATGCAAACACCCAAAAATTTTCTAAAATCCGAGCAGTGTCTTTAGGGGTTTTTAAGACAAAGCCAAACCAACCCCTTGACAATGTCAGAATCATTAGGGAATAACACAGAATGGGTTCCCAAGTAACACACGTCCACTCTGAGACCAAAAGTTTTCAAAGAAAATGATAAGCCATCCTACCCACCAGAGCACACATGGAGAGTTAACAAGATTCTTCTAACCCAATGTCCATACCCAGAACCATTTTCCTTTTAGTTCTTTAAGGCTTCCACACCTACATATTTTTCATTGGTGTAAACCTCTTCCTCGTCAAGCCACCTTCCTGAGACTCCAATGGCTAAGACCAAACTCTTTAGCTATAAAAGCTTTGGTGCTAGACTCCTTAACAACACCATCTACACTAGCATCTTCTGCAATCAGTCCAAAGACCCGAGGAACTTCCTTACAAAAGGAAAGACACAACGAAGAAGGCTCATAAACAAAATTTTGAGCAGAGATAGTGGAAGGAAAAGCTTCCCCCAAAAGAGTAGTAGGTTCACATGAAGTCGCATTTAGTGGACCATTACTACCTCATTTTTTTCATAGATCATCCATCGTAGAGAGGAAACTCAGTTTATCCCAAGGTTCCTCTTCTACCACACCCAAGTAGGTGTTGACGTCACATTCCATTACAAAATGCCACCTAACATTAAGAAACTACAAGTTATGGAAAAAACAATAAAACCAATGTATGAATTGGCTCTTCAGAAATGTGAACCAAACAGAGGATAGTTAGAAGTAAGAAGGTGAAATGACAATGGACCCAATCATAAGGGCCAGTATCCCATTTATAATGAAAACGGTCAGTTTGATGGTTTGATCCCTTAACTACCTGTCATTCCAAAATAAATACAGAAGAAAGGAAGCCAGACCACTAAATATGGAGGTCGATGGGTCAAGTGGAGAGAGAAAAAAAGAATTAAGGACACTAACCAAATACAATACTCTTCCCTAACTAAACTAAAGAAGTTGTTATGGTTTAAACCATCTTCATCAGAGTAAACTATGCGGCCTGTATATGAAATTCTACTTGTATTGTATATTTTTAAAGCATTTCAAATTAATTTTGTAACAATATATTTCAATTTCTTACATTACATCATTCATCAAGACACACACATATAATTCTCTTACTTTTATTAACTTTAATATTTTATTTTTTTATATAATTTTAATAATTAATAAAACTTAATTTTATTAAATATTTAATAAATTATATATATATATATATATATATATATATATATATATATATATATATATATATATATATATATATATATATATATATATATATATATATATATATATATATATATATATATATATATTATAATTAAATTAAATTAAATTGTAAATTTTTTAAATTAATTTAGTATAATTAATTCAATTTTGTATATTTTATTTAATTAAATATTTAATAAATTATATATATATTTGTTAGAATTTAAATAAATTATAAAATTTATACATTAATTTTAAAAATTAATTTAATTCCCCCAGATGGGGTGCCAGCTAGACAGAGTCCTAGGACACAAGGAACCAAGGGATGAAGGGATTTATTAACCCCGACCACCAACACAAAACCATTAAGTTCTGCATGGCTCAAACCATGAGGAAAGTTATGGTAGTGCTCTTGGATAGACATGTCAGGTTAATGGCTGTGCAAGCAAGCCAGACCAGGTGTGCCAGGCCTAGACTAGCTGTCAACTCGGATTCAATGGCTAGAGGGATTGTCAACTCATGGGTGTGTAGCAATAAATGGGCTTTTTCCCTGGTGTATTCCTCCATTCTCCATCCACCCTAGTTAGTGTTCTTTGAATCTTCTGAGTGATTCTGCATTTCTTTTCTCTATGTGTTTTTCTTGGGCACTCTCACCACATACCCTTGCAATTGTGTTAGATCTGATACCCACTTCCTGCTATACTCTCTCGACCCTCACAATCTCCTTCTCGACAATTCCACCAGTGTCTTATCCCACTTTTCCTAACACCATATGTATGCCTCCCTACCCAAATCCCATCACCTCCATACTCTTCCTAGCATGCCCAAAGAAAGAGGGAAATCCAAGAGGGGTGCACATTATTACATCACCCTCTCTGGGTGCAAACAACTCTCCCCATCCCAACTAGCTATCATCACTCGTTTCAAAAGCCCACAAAACAATAACAAGAGGTCATAGGAGGCACCTTCATCCACCCATATTCAACTCCATGGCATTATCCTAGTGAAGGAGTAATCGTCACCTTTGTGTGCACACTTTCCTCCGTCCACCCCTCATTTGTTCCATGGCCTAAGCTCGGTTAAAGAAGAAGCTCCACCTTTGTGCATGCACATTCCTCTATCCACCAATATCTTCGCCCTCCAAAGACATAATCCCCAGGACCCCTACTACGGAGATTGTAGTTGTATGGTGGAGGAGGAAATCCCCCCGAGCTAGCAAGTGGAGGAAAAAACAACGGCTTCCAATGAGAACACCACAAAGGTCACCAGTGAGAAAAAGGATGAGGAGCATCCCCAACATTTGCAAATCACCTCATGAAGGAGCACCTCTAACTCGTCTTTGAAAACATGTAGAAACAAAATCATTAGATGCACTCTCAATGCATCCTGGGCCAAAGAATGGACATGATGTTCGATGCACTAGCAGATGCTCCTACGTGAACTCGATGTCCAACATGCGGCCAATGGTTCACTCTAGTCTACAACATCCATGGACAACCAAGCTTGACAATGGAGTGAAGTATCCAGCTTATTGTTCTTCAACAATTCTAGTTGCAGGATTAATTTATGAGTTTACTATCGCAACATACTAGAAGGACACATAGTTTTCCCCTATATTGTTTATGTAGTTTTTTTCATATATGTTTTGGTAATAGTTGGTCTTAGAGGCCATTAGAATATTGTACACACATTTTTGTTTACGCAGATAGGATGCATAATTTCATTAAAGAAGTTTTGTTCAAATAGTTCTAGCTCAAAGGATGATGTGTCGAACTCAAAGTATCTATGAGTGACCTATTCTAGTTTCCCTTATGTAGCAGAACATGTGGCTCACACTTGGCATTGTATTATTAATACAAGGATCCACATTTATTTGCAAAAAAATATATAATTGCTTCAATTTTTTTTATATTTAATATGTATTAGTGATTTCATAAATTACGTCAATTAGGGATCTCGATCCCCACTAGGAAATCGATAATCCAATATAGTATTTGTCACAAATGAAGAATCTAAAATGAAAGGTAACATGTCAACTTAGATTTCTTATTATACTATTTTAACTTTTTATCACTTAATTATAGAGAAAGATCTTAATCCACCAATGGATCAATGTACATACCTTGTCTGACTTGGGAATATGCAAGCTAAATGTTGGGGAGTAAGGATTCTTCATTCATACTATGAAAACTCCTGATCTTAATCAAGAACAATATATACTATGTTTCCTTATCTCCTTGACGTAGGTACTAACTCTTGGGGAGTAAGTATTTGACACCCTTTTTATGCAAACTCCTAATATTAATAAAAAAAATATGGAATCGGCATCATTGTCTTGGAGACATAGATACCATTTTGACATTCTATCATTAAATACTCCATGTCTTTGTTAATAATAGTTGAGATATGATTATGAGTCCACACCCATATGTTGAGAAGTTGGCAAGGCCTCACCCTGTCTCGTCCACATACACAACCACTAACATGTAAGTAATTAATGTAGTTATTCAATCATGCATTCCCTTCCATAGGCCATTTTTCATAAGTACCTGGATTCCCCTACAGAGGTTTACTAGTTTACAACATTAGTATCCATTTCATGACCCAAGAATATATCTATCATGATGTGTATGATAGTCAACTCAATAATTAGGAATATCAAATACATTCAATCAATTAAGTACACTCCACATGTCATGTATATATAGAGAATGGCCATTAAACTCTTTAATCAATCCTGATATTAAACTCCTAATCCTTCTCCATGAAGCTTTAGGAAAGGAGGATCATTACATACCTCCACCCTTAGAACAAAAATTGGCATGAAGTTTGAACATAGTCATAAGAAATTGGCACTATGAAAATTAATCATAAATAAGGCCTCAACGTGATGTGCATCATAATGACTGATAATGTTATCAAATAACATAGTCCTAAAATATAGTAAGCAATACCATAACTGATTAGTTATACAAATTTTATATGATTATTTATGTAACAACGAGGTATCCCCATAAGAAAAATTCCATTTTCATATCACTCCCAGAGAACATCACATAGACAACACAAAACACATATCATCTCTCATCATACTCAACTATACATAAATCCCCTCAAATCCAATTCAAAACCACATCACAATCCATGCAAAATCATAAACCAAATCTTTTCCAAAGAAAAATTATCTACATTAAAACAAGAGAGTGCCACCTAATTTAAGGAATATTTATCTTAATATGATAATTTAATTGTTTTATAATAAACTATCATACTTATCATTTATTTAAGGTGTGGAATAATTAATCTCTCTTAGTGAAGAAGAATGAAATTATTTTGAGACAATTGGTCATATTACACTTTTTAACATTAAATTACATTTTATTCATGTTCCTAATTGATATATCATTCATTTAAGGTGTCGAATAATTAGTCCCTCTTCCGGAAGAATGAAATTATTACACTTTTAAACATTAAAACACATTTTATTTATGTTCCTCATTGGTATATCATTCATTTAAGGTGTCTAATAATTAGTCCCTCTTCCCGAAGAATGAAATTATTTTGAGATAATTGGTCGTAATACATTTTTTAACATTAAATTGCATTTTATTTATATTCCTAATTGGTATGTAGATACAAATATATTTATTTTATTGAATGATAAAATATAAAAAATAATATTTTGAAATAAATATATTAATTTGAAATTTAAATATAATTATAATTAAAATTGAATCTTTTTATTTATATAAAATAATATAAATGAATCTAATTTTAATTTTTTTTTTATAATATTAATATAAATTATAATTTTATATTTATGTTTTTAAAATTTATATACTTATTAAAAAAATAAAAAAATAAATATTAAAATACATATATCCTTACCATGTCTAAGAATTTGTATATAATTATCATGAGCATGAATTTACAATCCAAACACTTACAACGTAATTAGTACTTTAAAAATATCAAAACTAGACTCATGCATCCAATTTCAATTTATGTTCAATATGAATGCATCTAATTCTATTCACTTCATTGTACCCGAGATTTAGTCATGGTCAAGATTATTGTTAAAGATATCACAACCCGTGGGAGAGGAAGGAGATAATGATGGAATTTTGTTCATGGATGGTATACGAGGAAGTGGTATACACAACAACCTATGCTGAGTTATAGAGAGTTATGGAGGAGGAACCTCCTAAAATGTATTAGGAGATAAGAAAAGTGGAGATGGAAAAAAGGAGATTGGGTGAGAACAATAATCAAAGATACAAAGATTGAGAAGTGGAATGGTGGTAATTGTA
>ML784525.1:545672-558596 GCA_009831015.1 Picea engelmannii
TCATCAATAACATTTAATCATTCATAAAAGTTCATACATTTAAAGTTTAAGTGTATCACTTAATAGTTTCATTGTGACTAGAAAATAAAGTATATAGGCCTTAGGTAATCCTGGTTGTCTAAGTCAAAAGGTGGTGTTGCATAAATCCATCATTCGAGAAACATATTCTCGAGGTGGTCAAAAAATTGAGGGATAGTCTCGTTGTAGTGTCTCGGCATCTTCCCAAGTAGCATATCTCGGACTATACTTGTCCCACTAGACCTTAACTTGGTCTACCAGAATGTTCCTGAGCTATCGGAATCTACGGTCTAATATGCGTAATGGTTCTACCATGAGGGTTCCCACATACGATACCTGCAATTCCTTCCAATTTAGTTTATGTGATTCATCAGTGACATAATGATGTAAAATAGATACATGAAATACATTATGAGTTTTATGCAAGTGGGGTGGAAATGAGAGACGATATGCAACGGGTCCAATTTTCTATTGGATTCTGAATGGTCCTATAAATCGAGGTGACAACTTTGTCCCCTTCCCGAACCATATGGTACTCTTATTAGGCCTAATACGAATGAAAACCTGGTCTCCCACTTCATAACTTCAGTCGGTCCTGTGTGCATCCGCATAGCTTTTCTGCCTATCCTGTGCTTCCTTTAGTCTCTGCCTAATCTGAATCACCTGTTCTTCCATCTTCTGAATCAATTATGGACCAACTGTTACTAGGTCTTCTAGTCTATCTCAACTCAATGGAATTCTGCATGACCTCCCATACAAATCTTCGTAGGGTGGCATTCCAATGGAGCTATGAAAACTATTATTGTAGCCAAACGCTACCAAAGGTAGGTACATCTCCCACTGGGTTTGATTATCCATTACATACAACCTAAGAATGTCTTCCATGACTTGATTTACTCTCTCATTTTTCCCATCTATTTCAAGATGATAAGTTGTGCTTAAGTTCAACTGAGTCCCCAACGCTGACTGCAGACTTGTCCAAAACCTAGAAGTGAATCTTGAGTCCCTATCTGAAATGATCTTCTTAGGTATCCTGTGCAAACGGATAACCTCACTTACAAACACACATGCCACATCAGTGACATCGTAAGTGTCTCTAATCGGAATAAAATGATAACTCTTGGTTAACATATCCACTATCACAAGAATGGCATTGTGTCTATGAGATGTGAGTGGCAACCCCACAACAAAATCCATAGAGATGACTTCCCACTTGGACATAGGAACATCATGTGGTTGTAGGAGGCCTACCAGGTGATGGTGGTCGACTTTCACTTGTTGACACTCTAAGCACTTGGCGACGAAATGGACTACATCGCGCTTCATGCCTACCCAGAAGAAGAGCTTCCTCATATCTGCATACATCTTCTTCACACCTGGATGCGCACAATAAAGAGCTCTATGGGCTTCCTTCAGTATGATGCTTCGAATATCCCCATTCTCAAGGATGTACATCCTTCCTTGATATCTTAACAGTCTGTCTGTTTCCAGACTATATCCTTCATACTTTGGATCTAACTACCTCCCGCTCTAGAGGTTTGAAGTAACCTTTAAATACCAATTGTCTCGTTGGAGATGTGCCAACACATGTTCCCTCAGATTGACCTTTAAGGTTACCAAGGAGAAGATACGTGGTCTCCTACTCAAGGCATCTGTGACCACATTTTCCTTCCCCTTGATGTATGAAATACCAAAATCATGCTCACTCATAAACTCACTCCATAGCCTTTGCCTGGCATTCAGATCTCTTTGAGTGAAGATATGTTTTAAACTTTGATGGTCCATTTTGAGCTCAAAGTTTCGCCCCACAAAATAGTGCCTCCAAATTTTCTGACCTAGTATTACAACTGCCAACTATAAATCATGCATCACGTATAACTCTTCATGTTTCTTCAATTTCCTTGACGCATAGGCTATCACTCCTCCATCCTGCATTAGCACGGCCCCCAACCCTTGCTTCGAGGCATCCGTGCAGACTATGAAGTCATTTTCCATATCCGACACTCGTAGAATTGGTGCACTAGTTAGTAACCTCTTAAGCTCAATGAATGCACTATCACATTCTTCTATCCATTCATACCTGACCCCCTTGCGTTGCAAAGTGGTGATGGGTTTCGCTATTTTTTTATAATCCTTCCACAAATATCTGGTAATAACCTGCTAGCCCCATGAAGCTTCTCACCTCATGGTCATTTTTCGACACTGGCCACTCCATAATGGACTTTACTTTTTCTGGGTCCACAGAGATTCCTTCGCCGAAAATGACATGACCTAAATAGTGAATCTTTGTCTGGAAGAAGGAACACTTCGACAACTTCCCATACAATTTGTTCTCTCTAATGCCAGACAACACTACTCGCAAGTGTTCCTCATGTTCTCTTTCGTTCTTGGAATAGATGAGTATGTCATCTAGAAAGACTTGTACAAATCGATCGATGAATACTGCTGGTGCATTGGTCAATCTAAAAGGTATGATGACGAACTCGCAATGTCCAAACTGATTTCGGAAGGTATTTTTTGGGATATCACCTTCCTTAATCCTTAACTGATGATACCCTAATTGCAAATCGATCTTTGAGAATACCGCTGCTCCTTTCATCTGATCGAAAAGGTCATCTATTCGCGGCATTGGGTACCTATTTTTCAATGTAGCACAGTTCAAGTCCCTGTAGTCTATACACAGTCGTATGGATCCATCCTTCTTCTTTACAAAAATTACTGGTGCACCCCAAGGTGAGACATTGGGCCTTATCATCCCTAAGTCCAGTAACTCTTTCAACTACATTTGCAATTCACAAAGTTTCGGTGTTGTCATCTGATACAGAGTCTTGGAGATTGGTTTTGCACCAGGTTTTATCTCAATAGTAAAATCAATCTCCCTCTCAGGAGGTAATCCTGGTAACTCATTTGGAAAAACATTTTTAAACTCTGACAATACCGGGTACAGATCCACTAAGGGTCTCTTCCTTCCATTCACTACTTCCACTACATAAATTGACACCCTTTGTTGGGTATGTGTTATATTCTTTGCATGTGTGTGTGGGTGGGTGCATCAAAGACGACAACTGCGTGTGCGGCGGGCACTTTCCTAGGGGGGGTAGGTATGCCCCCCCTGGTTATGCGCAACATTCAGTACAGGATAGTAGCCCGGGGCAGCGCCCCGAATTTTTTTTTTGGGCGGTTTTTTGCTATTTTTAGCAGATTTGTAAAGTAATCCTGGATTAAGGGATTAGGGTTTTGGTATCTACGGAATACTGAAAAACATTGTATATAATGTATGGCGAATGGTGAAATTTGATATAATTAAAATAAGAAAGGTTTTCCTGGTTGAGGGTTTCCGGTAAAAATATCTGTGTACTCTGTGTATGAGCCATTGATTAATTTATGTATTGCTTAAGAATCTATATGCATAGCTTTACTTCATAGGTTAAAAACTTACACCCTTGCCTCAAGCATCTCTTAACCTTCATAGTTGATATAAAGCGTAACGACACTTTTCTTCGTACACCCTGGATCTCTACTGACCTTCCCTCATCATCGACACAAATCACCCTCTTTGCGAAACAATCTACCAAAGCTCGATGAGATGCTAACCAATACATTCCAATGATTAGGTCATACACCCCAAGAGCAGTGACATATACCTTCAACCTGGTAGTACACACTCCCAGGTCTACTATACAATTATCAACACTAGGTCCTACCGCTTGTTTTTCCCCCGAAGCCATCTCGACTTGTTTAAAGTCATCATGTTTGTAGGCTGCCAACCCACTCTTTTTTAATTCAGATGGTGAAATGAAACTATCTCTAGCACCAGAATCAAATAAAATCTTAATGTTGATATGATTTAGCGTACCTAATGACTCCACCACCATGGATTGATGTTCGGCCCAGCGATTATTAATCGTTGCGTAAATCTTGTGGCTGCTACTTGATCTCCCCATCGGTGCCTTTCCTTCTCTATGCACAAACATTGATTGTAACTCTGGGCAGTCACATTGGTAATGGGGTCCTCCGCACCCCCAACATGTAACACAAGATTAAACCTGTGCACTGTTATGTGACTGTCACTGAAATGAGTTCCTTCCCCTGGAACCCCTGCCCCTACTAGTTGTTCCCTGAGATGATTGTGGACCTGTCTGCGTTTTTGGTGATGAACGAGATGCTGCACTCACTACCATTGAAATCCCTGCGGCTACTATCCTTGGAGCGACTCTGTTACCATATAGCAATGGCCTTAAGCCCCCTCCCCTAGGAAATGTCCTCCGGGCCTTCCCTACGGATCCAAGACGATGCAGAAATGTCAGTCTTGTACCCCCAGTTAAGTTCATGTGCTCCTCTGCATAACGTGCATTTTTCACTGCTTCCGCTACTGAAGACGGTTTCCACATCTGCACCATAGCTCTTATCTTAGGGTTCAATCCATAGACTAAGCGCTCTGCCTATCATTGGTCATTATCCATATACGAAACATATTTGACCAGTTCCATAGATCTGATCTCATATTCTTCCACCATTTTGTTTCCCTATACTAAGGCATGTAATTCCCCTACCTGTTGTTCCTCATAATAAGTTGGCAGATATTTCCTTCAAAACCTCTCCTTGAAAAATTTCCAAGATACTATGTCTAGGGTAAGGTACAATTGTCTTTCCAGGTTGTCCCACCAGTTTAAGGCACTTTCTCTTAATTGAAAAATTGTGATCTTCACCTTTGAGTTGGACGCATAGTCTCTTAAGGAAAAACACCTTGTCATGCCTTCCAACCATGCTTCCATGCGTTCACTGGCGCAACCCCCGGCAAACTATGGAAGTTTGATCTTCTTCAATTCTCGTGTGATGTCTTCGGGCGGAGGTCCTCCCCCTAAATCCCTTGATGCTTTTGGATTACCCATTCCATACAGTGGGGGTTCCACTTTGGTCCCTGCTGGTTGTCACCCCTTTAAAGTCTCATTAATGCCCTCCAACAAGTGCACTATGAGAGCTAGTTCGGGCGATGGTGGTGGTGGCGCTGGTGGTGTTGGCGGTGCTTGCGACGATGCTCCCCTGCCTCGACTCCCTCGAGTCCTGACCATCCTGTATGCTTTAACCTACATCAACCAAAGTTGTCAAGGTGAGTTCAAGGACGTTTTGAATTGGTGCTACTCAAACTAGAAACAGGGTTAGGCGTAAGTTTTCTTTACTTGTCTGTAAACAGACATTACTCCTTTAGGGGATTGGCTAGGTTAGGATTAGGATTAAACGTCTAAGCTCAATTTCTTCGCCCTAAAAAAAAATATTGGTTTCCTTTCCCTGTAGTTACGCTAGCCTTGCGCCATACTCGCTAATTCCTCTTGCTTACTCTCCTAGTGCATATGTCACCTCCTTCCCGCTTGTCCTAGTCTAAGTCCTCTTAACTTTTCACTTATAACTAAATATCCTTCGATGATTGACTCGTGAGCTTTTCCCTGGCACCTAGTGTTGGCGTTGTCGAATGCTGCATTGAGATTTAGCATTGAGTTTGACTGGTGGAATGGAGTGGAGGGACTTGGCACTTGGCTTGTTTGAATCACCAATTTTTTTTTCTTTTTTTTTTCTTTTGTAGTGTGCGCCCTTTGAGCNTCGAATGTTGCATTGAGATTTAGCGTTGACTTTGACTGGTGGAATGGAGTGGAAGGACTTGGCGCTTGGCTTGTTTGAATTGCCGATTTTTTTTTTCTTTTTTTTTTTTTGGTTTGTAGTGTGCACCCTTTGAGCCCACTTGTGAGATCCTCCTCTCTATGTCTTGATTCCTGGCACTTGGGCGCTCGATCGCGGTTAACTTGTGTTGTATTGCAGGTTCTTGATCTCCCTTCGTGAGCTCCTCCTCCATGTGACTTGATGCATGGCGCTTATGCGCTCAGTCTCCACTGACTTGTGTTGTATTGCAGGTTCTTAGCTCGGTGTTTTTAGTTAAAGTGATTAATCAGTTTGAAATCTAGCATGAATCATAAATTTTAAATATAATTAATTAATTAATCATAATAGTTAAAAACTATAGTTGAATTATATTTAAAATTTAAAACAYAACATAACCCAAAAAAAAAACTATATTTAAATTATATTTAAAATTAAACATAACATAACTAATTAAAAGAAGAAACTATATTTAAATTATATTTAAAATTAAACATAACATAACTAATTAAAAGAAAAAAAAAGCTATATTTAAATTATGTTTAAAATTAAACGTAACATAACTAACTAAAAGAAAAAAACTATATTTAAATTATGTTTAAAATTATTAAATTTTATTATTATTATAATTTAAATTGTATTTAAATTTAAACTAAAATAATTTAAACCTTTATTTCAAATTATACGACATTAAGATTTAACCCAAAATAATAAAAAAAATAATAATAAAAAAATAAAATAAACAATTTTTAATCTGGGCAATGGGTCCTCGCATGAGGCCCACGTGCCCCTCCCAAACCCATGCTCATTCCCAACCCTACACATCTCTTAATCAAACCCTAAACTTTCCTCAAACCTAACAATCCTTCACCTCCGCCCATCTCTCTAAGCAATTGCACCCTCAGCTTCTCCCTCTCTGCTACTGTGGCGGAGCTCTGGAAATGGCCATATCTCTGGTAATGGTCGCGGGCTATTTCTCATGGCGTTTGTTGTGTGGGTTGGTAGTGGGTTCAAAACCCTTGAACCTCAGATCATTTTCATTGCTATCCTGTGGTTTTTTTCTTTTTTTTTTTATTACTAAAAAAAACATTTCTTAGTGTTATTTAGCATTGGAGTGGTCGTGATATGGCGCTGGTGTGGTCGGTCTCTGCTAAACTCTGTTGTAGTGTAGGTGCGTAGTTCACAAATTAGGCTTGTGGGCTCCATTGTGGTTTGATTTGATAATAAATGTTCAACGTTGGTTATTGAGTACAATATAATCTCCAGATTTTGAAGATGGTTATTCAGTACAATACAACCTCCAAATTTTGAATATGGTAAGATAGGCCAAATCCCTCATGCACCTCCTTACTTCCTGCACCTCGAACCTTCAACCCCACCGCCCTACCTCTTATTCCTCTCTTTCATTCTCTAGGCATTCACATACAAGTACACAGACAAATGCATTCGAATGGCAAAGACTGCTGGGATGGAGAAGAAGCATAGTGAATGAGAATTGCAGGTGGGGTGTTAAAGGTCCAGAGGAGGCTGTCAAGCTCCCACTTCCCACTACACACCACAAGAAGAATTACGAGAATGAGAATGAGAATACATGTTCTTCCCTTGTCGAGTGGGGAGCCCTGGTTCTCTCCACTGTGGATCCTGCTCATAAGGCCCATCTCTCCCACTATGCATATAAACAATGGTGCAATGGAAAAATCCTCATCGGAGCAACCAAGCACCGCGAGAAGCCCACCCGTCCAGACAAACTAGAGCTAGTTTCCCATGTGTAGTGCCTTATATGGTAGCTGATTGACTGAAAAGTGATTGAAAGTATCCACTCGGATTGCTTTTGCATTCATTCATGGTAACATAAATTTTGTTTTACCACAGACCCTCATTATGGTTCACAATTGATAAAGCAACCATAGAACTCTGGCACTTTGGTTTCATGAAGGTAATGATTTGATTGTGCAGGTTTTGTTGAATCTTGTTTATTGTGTTGTTACTATAGCTTTTACGTTTTTAACATTTTATTAAGCATTTTTTCCCTTTGTGTTGTGGAGGATAGTTTGAGTCTGCTTTCTTTTCATTATCTTTATTTTTCAATGAGCTTACCATCACCTTTGTAAAAAGCTTAAAGAACAATGTGCAAATTTAAAAACGAGATTGTCTTTTACCAAGGAAACTGATAAAGCTGGTTTTGCTACAAAACTTCAAAAAATAAAGGATCTAGCGACGGGAGTTGAATCATTATGGATGGTAGATTCTGAACACAGCAGCAGTTCCCCAAAACACACTGAAAGTAAGCATTGGCATGAGAATAATGTGGTGGTTGATATGCCTAATGGTTCTCATATTGAATAAAAGACAGCAACGAAATGTTCATCTTGGAAAATGGAACTCAGCAAGCTCAATGAAAAATTGAAATCACTACAGGAGGAACTTGAAGCAACAAACAAGAGAGCATTATTTGAACATATGAAAGTGGAGTAGCTTGAATCCCAATGTCAGAATCAATCGATTAAACTGAAAGAAGTTGAGGGGCTTCCTGAGGAAACTACAACTGAGTTGCAACTATTGCAAGAAAAATGTCGAGAAATGGAAATGGAGTTGGAAGAACAGTATAAAGAGAAGATGCAAGTTGAAATAGAATTTTTGATATTAACGGGCTTTGCCTACAGAAACAGAGCAGCATAACTTGAAGGAAAAGTAGGTCCTGGCATTCTTGGAATTAACATTGGCAAGAACAAAACAAGTGAAGATACAGTCGTTGACTATATGATACAGTTTTTTTTTTTGTGGTTTTCAATATGTATAGAATTATACTAATTTCAATTGGGCATATTGTTGATATATAGATATGTGTATATACTAAATCAAAATGTATACTTGGCTTGCAGGTTAGGTGTGGCTAGAGCTTGGACCAGATTTATCTAATTAAAGGGTTTCTGGTTGTTTCACCATAACTAAATAGAAGTGTTTAAATTCTAGGTGGGTAGGTAGGTAGGTAGGCCCTTGGTTCCATATTTTGAATCAGGGCTCTGATACCATGTGTAGTTCCTGTAAATACTAAGTCAAAATCTATCATTTTTATCACACAAATAATTTAATCACCGACATATAGACAATATTCAGTAGAGATTAACATTTAACTACAACATAAAAAAAAACTTAGCACTTTCATAACAAATTACCTGCTTCTCATGCTAATTTTTGCCGATATGATTGTCCCTTCCTTGCTTCCTTGTTGTTTCCTTGATGTTGCCTGATGCGCTGATCAAATCTGCCCAAACCATGTTTCCTCCCTGCCATCTAGGACAACTTCCTAGCTCCAGGATACCATATCGATATCCTGGCCCCCGTGCCCAAAACCCCCAGCAAACCGATGCCCCCGTAATGATCCTCCCGTGACTTCAGAACTCAAACTCAGAACCCCTCCAAAATCCAAGAGAACCCTCCAAAAAAATAAAATCCCCTTCTTCCGTAATCCTCCTCCCCATCATATTCCTCCTTCACCGACCCTTTCCTCCTCATTCATTTCCTTATCCATACATTCATTGTCTTATCCTCTTAGTTAATGTCTTATCCGATTATTAATGTTTCTTATCCTTACATTTAATGCTTCTTATCCCCTCCATATATGTAATCCTTTAATTAAACAATTAAATTTATTAACCCTCTTAAATTTAATACCCATGTCATTGAATGTAATAGGTAATTAATTAATTCATTAATTAATCAAAATTATAACAATTAATTAATTAATAAATATTTAATTAATATCATTATGCCAATCTTTGTTTAGTTAATAACCTGTTAGAAAAATCAATTACCTAATAAATTTTACTTAATAATCCCTAAGCATATATTCAACTAGGGTTGTTACACAAGGCTCGTAAACAGACTTTGGAGCAGAGATAGTAGAAGGAAAAGCTTCCTCCAAAAGAGTAGTAGGTTCACATGAAGTTGCATTTAGTGGACCATTACTACCTCATTTTTTTCATAGATCATCCACCGTAATGAGGAAGCTCAGTTTTTCCCAAGGTTCCTCTTCTACCACACCCAAGTGGGTACTGACCTCACATTCCATTACAAAATGCCACCTAATGTTAAGAAACTACAACTTATGGAAAAAACAATAAAACCAATGTATGAGTTGGTTCTTCAGGAATGGGAACCAAACAGAGGACAGTTAGAAGTAAGAAGGTGAAATGACAGTGGACCCAATCATAAGGGCCAATATCTCGTTTCTAACAAAAACTGTCAGTTTGATGGCTTAAACCCTTAACTACCTGTCATTCCAAAATAAATACGGAAGAAAGGTTGCCAGGCCACTAAATATGGAGGTCGATGGGTCAAGTGGAGAGCGGAAAAAAGGATTAAGCACACTATCCAAATACAAGACTCCTCCCTCACTAAACTAAAGAAGTTACTATGGTTTATACCACCTTCATCAAAGTAAACTCTGTGGCCTGTACATGAAATTCTACTTCTATTGTATATTTTTAAAGCATTTCAAATTAATTTTGTAACAATATATTTCAATTTCTTACATTACATCATTCATCAACACACACATATATAATTCTCTTACTTTTATTAACTTTATTATTTTATTTTTTTATATAATTTTAATAATTAATAAAACTTAATTTTATTAAATATTTAATAAATTATATATATATATAATTAAATTATAAATTTTTAAAATAAATTTAGTACAATTAATTAAATTTTATATATTTTATTTAATTAAATATTTAATAAATTATATATATTTGTTAGAATTTAATTAAATTATAAAATTTATACATTAATTTAATATAACTAATTTAATTCCCCCGGATGAGGTGCCACCTGGACAGAGTCCTAGGACACATGGAACCAAGCGACGAAGGGATTGATTAACCCCGACCGCCAACACACAACCATTAACTTCCGCATGGCTCAAACCATGAGGAAAGTTATGGTAGTGCCCCTGGACAAACATGTGAGGTTAATGGTTGCGCGAGCAAGCCAAACAAGGTGTGCCAGGCCTAGACTGGCTTTCAACTCAGATTCAATGGCTAGAGGGATTGTCAACTCATGGGCGTATAGCAATAAACAGCCTTTTGTCGTGGTGTATTCCTCCAATCTCCATCTTCCCTAGTTAGTGTTCTTCAACTCTTCTGAGTGCTTCAACATTGCTTCCCTCTATGTATTTTTCTTGGGCGCTCTCACCACTTACCCTTGCAATTGTTTTAGATCTGATACCCTCTTCCTGCTATACTCTCTCAACCCTCACAAGCTCCTTCTCGATAATTCCACCAGTTCCTTCTCCCACTTTTCCTAACACCATATGTATGCCTCCCTACCCACAACCCATCACCTCCATACTCTTCCCAGCATGCCCATAGAAAGAGAGAAATCCAAGAGGGGCGTGCATTATTACATCACCGTCTCCAAGCGCAAATGACTCTCCCCCTCCTAACTGGCTCTCATCGCTCATTTCAAAAGCCCACGAAACACTAACAAGAGGTCATAGGAGGCACCTTCATCCACCCATCTTCATCTCCATGGCATTATCCCGGGGAAGGAGGAAGCCTCACCTTCGTGTGCACACTTTCCTCCATCCAACCCTCATTTTCTCCATGGCCTGAGCTTGGTTAAAGAGGAATCTCCACCTTCATGCGTGTGCATTCCTCTAGTCACCAGTCTCTTGGTCCCCCAAAAACTCAATCCATAGGACCCCTACTATAGAGATGGTAGTTGTATGGTGGAGGAGAAAATCCCCCCGAGCTAGCAAGTGGAGGAAAACACAATGGCTACCAATGAGGAAAAGGATGAGGAGCATCCCCAAAATTTGCAAATCACCTCACAAAGGAGCACCTCCAACTCATCTTTGAAATTAGGTAGAAACATAATGATTACATGCACTCTCAATGCATCCTGGGCCAAAGAGTGGACAACATGTTCGACAGACTAACGGATGCTCCTACGCAAACTCGATGTCCAACATGCGGCCAACGATTCACCCCGGTCTACAACATCCATGGACAACCAAGCTCGATAATCAAGTGAAGCCTCCATCTTATTGTTCTTCATCAATTCCAGTTGCAGGATTAATTTATGAGTTTACTATCACAACAAACTAGAAGGACACACTATTTTCCCCTATATTGTTTATGTAGTTTTTTTCATAGAATTTTTGTTAATAGTTGGTATTAGAGGCCACCAGAATATTGTACACACATTTTTGTTTACACAGATAGGATGCATAATTTTGTTAAAGAAGTTTTGTTCAAATAGTTCTAGCTCAAAGGATGATGTGTCAAAATCAAAGCATCTAAGAGCCACCTGTTCTAGTTTCCCTTATGTAACAGAACATGTGGCTCACACTTGGCATTGTATTATTAATACAAGGATCCACTTTTATTTGCAAAAAAATATACAATTGATTGAATATTTCTTTTATATTTAATATGTGTTAGTGATTTCATAAATTACGTCAATTAGGGATCTCGATCCCCACCAGCAAATCAATAATCCAAGATAGTATTTGTCACAAATGAACCATCTAAAATGAAAGGTAACATGTCAACTTAGATTTTTTATTATACTATTTTAACTTTTTATCACTTAATTATAGAGAAAAATCTTTATATATATATATATATATATATATATATATAATTTATTACTATGTATACATGTTTTATTACTTGTTTATTTTAGGTATGCAATACTAATAAGCATTAAGCAGTAAAGGATAAGAACATAGGCATGATGGATTTTGATTATGTAGATATGTCAAAAAAAAATTAGAAAACAACAAAAAAAAAATGATTATAAAGGAAAGATAAAAATAAATTTTGGAGAAAACATAAATATTTAAAAATAAAGAAGATACTTTGAAACTTTGAAAGTGCTTTCTCATTGTAAAACAAATAACAAACATTTTTTTTTAGAAAAATACATCATTTTCCATAACACCAACCTTAATTTATATTTAATAATTGTAGTAGAAATATTATTATATCCATGAATGACTGAGCCAAGAAAAAACCTTAAGACCAAAAATATTTTATTCCACAAGTTGAAAATACAGAAAAAGAAGAAAACCCATTAAAAAATATATCTTATTACTTGTAGTTACCCAAACCTTCATATCATAACTCCTTAAAATTAATCGAATTACAATAACTACAAAAAGAATACCACTACCAGCAAAATTCAATACTAGGGTTCAAAAAAGAATTCAACTACTAGCAAAATTCAATACTAGGGTTTGTA
>ML784526.1:23549-35992 GCA_009831015.1 Picea engelmannii
AAAGACTCCAGTACTATCTAGTTGTTGACTAGAAAGTGGGAGTGATGATGGCAACACACTATTAACCATATCCTTCAATGTCAAGTTATGAATTGCAAACATTCAAGGATAAACTAATGGAACAACCAAGGAGGCAGAAATAGATGCCACTTGAGTTATCCAATAGGAGCGATCATCAATGTGCACATCAAGACGTAGCCCAAAACTTTATGCAGAAAACAGAATTTGATCAGAAGATACCAGCTGGTCAATGTCGTGGAGAAGTGAAATTTGAAACTAGTGATGAGCACCTTGTTGCATATGACTATCGAAACAGAGGAAACAACAGAGAGACTTAAAGCTCCAACCATTCTCAGTTGAAACCCCGTGCTCTCTGTCATGTTTGTTCTGTATTATCGCTTTGTTCACTCACAGTAACTACTACTGCACCGAGGTTGTCAAAATCCGATAGAAGCTACTGATGCAATGCACAATCAAAACCCTGCCGGATCAGTGGAGCACTAACGAACTTTAGAAGGGAATTTGATAAAATGTAGCTGGTAATACGGCTCTGCCCCAATCATTCCCCATGTCCTCCTCATCAAATGATTGAAAATTTGTCTTGACACCTTGAGATGCTGCGCTGGATTAACGAAATCTTCCATGCATCCTTTTCATGCAGAATTCAAGCAAATAGCTCTTGAAATAAAATCACAACTCAGCCCTTTTGAATAATGTTTTTTCTGCTTTCACCAGCTAACTCGCCTTATGATTTGCTGGTTAGCTGGTGAAAGCACTGCCTTTCACCAGCTAACTGGTCATAAAATCATGCTGTGCGCTGGTGAAAGCTCTGACTTAGCCCAAAATGAACTTCCACCTCCAAAACTGCAATTCCATCAAAACTCAATGTGTCTCTGCTTATTCAACAATACTGAAAATTATCTACGTGCTCATAAGAATATTTTCCTGTCTACTCCTACATCTAGCCAATAGAAGTATATTGATCAAGTAAAAACATACTTCCAATACAGCCATGTCAGAAACTGATTTACAGGCATCATGCTAGATCTTGACCCGAAAAGTAATGAAAGCCATGTCAAGAAGAAAAGAGGTTTGAGCGGATGATAAAGATAATCTCCTTCTGACAAAAATATCCTTGGATTTACGCTGCTCATAGAATCTAAATAATCAACGATAGGGTCATTAAAAACATCAAGGAATACCTCTTTAAGCAGTTGTTCCAACTGAAGATTGACATGCTGCTGTCGATGGCTTCCACCGATCTCCATGTCAACTGTAAATTGCTCAACTTCGATCAAAGAAACATGCATGATGTACTGCTGATCTAATTCTTTTTGCTCTTCTTCACGTCTGCTGAAAATTTCCAGTCTCTGCAAATCTTGAAACTATAGGCTGCCCTCATGATCCTCTGCATATCTGAAACTGTCACTTGTTGTCTTGTCAATTTGCTCTTCACTTTTTAAGTTTTTAAAAGAGGCAATATGATCTTGATAACAATCTAAGATAGTGGATGTATGTGGTGTACTGTTTAAAACATATATACTGTGGCCATCATCCTGTAGATCATCAATATCTTGGTCGTGATGAGAAGCATCTCCTGCTGTAGCATATTTCACATAACTATCTGATTTCTTATTCAACAAATTGAAATCATGACAGCATTCAGGATAGAGAAAGTCATCCGAAAAATGGTCTTTACAAAATACATGGAAGGCAGCATGAAAATCAGCCAAAGAGCAGACACTTGAATCTGAAAGAGACTGGCACCAGTCAAGATCAATTCCCTCTAAAGAAAATTTGAACAGCTTAATTTGAACATCTTCATGTACAATTTGAAGCTGGTCAATGAAGTCATGGAAATCTAGCAAATGTTCAGCTGGTACTTCCCACTTCTCTCCACAAAATCTGGGGATACTACGTTCCCATTCATCTCTAGTAGGTACTGGATGAGGGTAACCAGAAATACTTGAGAAATTGCAGAACGCATACCTTTTTGCTAAGATCTGATTCATTTATATACCAGTGGAGTCGCCAACAGATCCGTCCTTCATGGAGTTGCCATTGAATTCGTCCTTCATGGAGTCGCCAGATAGATGATTACAACCAAAATAGTGTATGGGCTTTGTCTATCATCAAAGCTGGATCTTGTGTCGTCTCCCAAGGAAGCTGAGCTTCAATCTCCTATCCCCGACAACGACACCATTTTGTTATCACTCCAAGAAACTCCTTAGGGTTGTAGGCTAAGGATGCTTGGTAACTTAAGAAATCATGGATAATGAAAGTGTGGATTGATGAGATAATAGAGAGTAGCTAATGAGAAGACAACTCACAATGTAATCGAATGAAAAAGTGCTTTTAGGAATCAATGAATAGACAAAGTAATATCAGAAGGTATGGAGAAAACTGATCTAGATAATCAAGTACATCAGTGTGTAGAATCATACAAGCCAGCAAGAATTCCTTTAGTTCAAGTTTATGAGCTAAATAAGAAGATGACAGTTCTTAATAGCTGCGCTAAACTGAAATAAAGTACAGAACATGGAAGAGATGAAGAAATCTGTCATTAACAACAAAAGAAGACTGATTTTGTATTGAAAAATAAGTGTCTTAGTACAATAGCTAAAGAGTATCCAAAATTGAACCTCTGTCTCTTAGCAAAAAGAGGCATTTATAGCCTATTACAATCAGTTTTCAGATCCTAAAACAATGGATCTGATATTCTAAAAATAGAAAGTCAAAACTGATTTACAAAAGATAAGGAGAGATCCTCAAGATGAGGTCAACCTCTATCTTTTGGTCTTCAAACATTGGTTGAAAGTTGATGAAGTGTAGCCTAGCTTTCCAAGGCTCTTTGATCTGTTCCTTTGAAAGTGGAATTCGAATTTGATGATGTGTGCCAAAAATTCCTATCATTTTGCCCTTGAAAATCACCAAATCTAGTCAAAAAATTCCCTTTTGACTTTCATCTCCAAGAATGGCCTTCAGATTTTGATTTGATAATTCATAACCAGCTTATTGAAGAAGAATTCAAACCATTCAAACCCAAAAAATCCTGATCTGGGTAAAAATTTGGCTATTCTGACCGTGACAGGATTTCACCAGCTAACTTACCCGAAAATTTGCTCCTTAGCTGGTGAAAGGCGGAGCTTTCAACAGCTAACTAGTTATAATTCTACCTTCTGCGCTGGTGAAAGCGCAGATTTTTTCAAAATCAAATTTCTCAGTCATGGAGAGTCCGTTTTGCATGCTTAAATAGTCGATCAACATCTACAAATCCTAAAATTTCCAATGGTGCTTTCAGATCTGCATTTGGATCTCGGGAAGCTATCAAAAATTTCCCTACAATATTAGGCATCGTTCTTTCAAAAATGTCGGTGCGTTTTTTATCGCTAACATCAGGCTTCAACGCTACAACAGTGCACCAACAAAACCCTAACTACCGACCCTTTCGGCAACACCTGCAAAGCAAATGAAGTCTCACCCGAGGTAGAGGAAGGGGTGGTTGCAGGACTCAAGTGTCTATAACCTAAGATGGGACACAAATATGTGATTATATCGCTTACAGGGCACTCAACATCGATCATTCATCAATATTCAACCATTATTATACTTCGCAAATAGCACAGAGCATCGCAGCATTCATGTAGATCTAAGGGATTTCAGTGCTTAACAACAGTAAAACAGATCAGATCCAGTAGATCAGCACTAAGCACCTTCATACATAATATATCTACATTCAAATACATATAAGAAGCACAAAGCATAAATATATCTATCTAAATATATCAAAGCACTTATCTAAAGCAGAGATAAGCACATAGATTCAAAGCACAAAGCATAAAACACAGATTTACATGGTTCACCCCCCATCCTGGGGCTACGTCCACCAACTCTTCTTCTCTATTATCATCGGCCAAGTGGTTACAAGCACAGAGCCACCAAACCCTATGGCGCACAGGACAGAAGATCTGCGCAACTCACTAGGTCCTTCTTCCTTGCCTTACAACACGAATCCTTCTAGGTCTCCACACAGGGACTTACACTAAGCTCTACAAGCCTATAGAATGCATAATACCTTGATCACATAAATCGCACTTGGCACATAGCCTATATCACATAGATACAATACAATACTCTATTAGATGCCTAGATGTCTATTTATACATACAAAAGTGGGCCTAAGCGTGGGTAAACCCAGGGGCCGACATCCCTTTAACAATACATATTCCCAAAACCCAAAAAGGGACCCAAAAGTGGGCCGAGATCCCGTGATCTCTGCTTCATTTGGTGCTCCATCTTTGACAGGCTATCGAAGTCCCAAAAACAGTCATATGACCAAGTGTCCCAAAACTTGGTCAAGTGCCAACAAGGAAACTGCTAACACATCTCATATGTGTCCTCCCATGTAGTAGAGTGTGGTCTATAGTTGTCCCATTGGACCTTGAACTGATCAACTATTTGACTTCGTAGCTATCAAGTGTCATGATCCAGTATGCAAATCTACTTCGCTATGAGAGCACCCTCGTCCGATACTTGCAATGAAATCGTGTCAATAACATGTGATGGATTTGAAATATAATGACGTAAAAATGAAACACGAAACACACTATGCATACGCCTCAAAGAATCAGGTAAGGCTAGTTGATAAGCCACGGGTCCTTTATTTTCTACAAATTCGAAAGGTCCCACAAACCTTGGAGAGAGTTTAGCACCCTTTCCAAACTTAATCGAATTCTTATGCAGTTTCAGTCACAAAAATACTTTATCACCTACCTCATAATTACATTCTATACAATGCACATCCGCATAACTCTTTTGTTGGTCTTGCACTTCTTTAATCCTTTGCCTTATGAATTGCATATAATCTTCCATTTCTTGGATCAGTTATGGTCCCACCAGGACCCTATCCTCTATTCGATCCCAACTCAAAGGTGTCCTACATGGTCCTCCGTATAGAAACTCAAAAGGTGCCATCTTTATTATACTCTAATAATTGTTGTCTTACACAAACTATACTTATTGTAAAAATTCTTCCCAACATTTATGTTGATCCATCACATACATTTAGATCATATCCTCTAAAATTTGATTTGTCCTTTACATTTGTCCATCTGTTTCGGGGTGATATGTTGTACTAAAATTCAATTGTGTTCCCAAGCCTCTTGTAATCTAGTCCAAAAATGTCTAGTGAATATTGATCCTCTATCAGATATTATCTTCCTTGGTACACCATGCAATCTTACAATTTCATTAACAAAAATTCTAGCCGTGTGGTGCTTGATACGTCATTTGAAATAGTATAAAATGCACACTCTTAGTCAAATTTTCGACGACTACAAAAATAGAATCGTGTCCCCTTGCTGTCAATGGAAATCCAACAACAAAATCCATTGATATAACCTCCCATTTCGATTAAGGAATAGCATGTGGTTTTAATAATCCCGTTGGATGTCTATGTTCATCCTTCACTTGATGACATTCAAGACATCTCGCCACATAGTTAACTATATCAATTTTCATTCATTTCCAAAAGAACAATGGTTTAATATATGCCTTCATCTTCATGACTCCATGATGACAGCTCGATGATCTTCATTCAAAATTAACTTTCTCAATTCATCATTTGGTGGTACATAAATTCTGCTATTATATCTTAAAAGTTTGTCATTGTCCAAAGAATAGCCCTCATATCTAGGTGTCATCATCGTATCTTGTCTGATATTGTCCTCTATTTCTTTGTACCAGTCATCATCAATCTATAACTCTAAAATCTTTTCTCGAAGATTCGTCTGTAGTGATACTACTGAGAAAATGTGAGGTCTCTGACTCAACGCATCTACTAATCGGTTAATTGTTCCCTTAATGTGCGTGATATCAAAATCATATTCACTTAAAAGTTATGACCAACACTTTTGTCGTGTGTTCAAATCACTCTGAGTAAAAATGTGTTGCAAACCACAATGATCAGTTTTTAACTCAAATTTTTGTCCAATAAGGTAATGTATCCAAACTCGTAAGGCATAAAAAATCACCAATAATTCCAAATCACGTGTTGCTTAATTCTCTTCATGCCTTCTTAGTTTCCTTGAAATATATGCGATAACTCGACCTTCCTGCATCAGTATTCCACGTAGTCCTTCCTGGATGCGTCAGTGCATACAAAGAATTCTTGGTCCATATCCGGAACTTTCAGTATCGGTGTTGTCATTAATAACTCCTTAAGTTTTTGAAATTATTCCATGCATTTCTTCGTCCATACGAATTTCTTATTATTCTTCTATAATTATGTAATTGTATTTGCTATCTTTGAAAATCCTTCTACAAAACGTTGATAGTAACCTGCTAACCCCATAAAACTACGTACTTCTTGCACATTCATCCGTGCTTCCCATTCCATAATAGCCACAAATTTTTTTGGATCCACAACGATACCTTCTCCAGAGATAATGTGTCCTAAATGATGAATCTTTGTCTGATAAAACTAACATTTCAACAGATTCATGTACAACTTGTTTTCTCTTAAACATTGCAGCACTAATCTCAGGTGTTCGTCGTGCTCCTCTCTTGTTCGAGAATAAATCAATATGTCATCAATAAATACATGTATGAAATTACCCAAATACTCGTGGAATACCCCATTCATTAAAATCATGAATACACTCGGGGCATTCGTCAATCCAAATGGTAATACAATAAATTCATAATGTCTGAATCTTGTTTTAAATGTTGTCTTGGGGATATCTCCCTCTTTGATTCACAATCGATATTAGGTCAATCTTTGAAAACATTTTCTCTCCCTTCATTTGATCAAATAAATCATCAATTCTCAGTATCGGATACTGGTTCTTGATCGTGGCTTTGTTTAATTGACGATAGTCAGTGAAAAGCCTCCACGATCTATCCTTCTTACAAAAATTACTAGCGCACCCCACGATGATACGATTGGGTGTATAAGTCCCAAATCCAACAACTCCTTCAATTGCATCTTCAACTCTTACAATTCTGATGTCGACATCTGATACGGCGTTCTTGTAATTGGTTATGTGCGAGGCTTTATATCTATAGTAAATTCCAATTCTCTTTCTGGTGATAATCTGGTTGTTCTTAAGGAAAAACATCAGCAAACTCTGACACTATAGGAAGTTTTTCTAATCCTTTTGTACCCCCCTTTTCCTTAAGCACTAAAATGGCATATAACTTACATCCTTTGCGTATAATTTTATTTAATTGTAAGGAATAAATAAATCTCAACGACACTCCTTAGTTTCTTCCCACAATTACTCTACTTTGTACCAAATCATCAATCAAACTTAATCATTTTGTATTACAATTAAGTATCGCATCATGCAATTCTAACCAATTTGTTCCAATCACAATGTTGTAATATCCCAAGATTGTGACATACAGGTTTACACTTGTAACGAAATCACCCAAGTTAATTTTACAAACCTTAACTTTTCCTCCAACCTTTTGTTTGGCATCTGATGCCATTTCCACATATCTAAACTCATCTTGTTCGATTACCTTCACCTTAATTCTTTTAAGCGTAACACTAGATACAAAAATCTCGGTAGCTCCTTGATCTATCAAAACACTAAATTGTTGATCAACTATAATACCTGAAGTTTCGAGCAATATAGACTGATGCTCATCCTAGCGGTTATCAACCACTACATGAATCCTATGCGCCTTGCCCAAATCTCCCACTATCGTCTATTTTGTTGATCCGGCAGCTCTTGCCTTCTCAATATGAAAATTTATCTAGTAGTGTGGCTCTCCACAAGTCCAACATCCGTTTTTAGGGACGATGCTCCTAGTCCCAGAGGAAGAATGTGTTGGTCTAGGGTTCGACGGCCCCAATCTATTCTATGGAAAATATCTAGACTACTAATGCTTTTGAGGACAATGCTATTGTTGTGGTGGTGGTTCTCTATGCAGATTCCTCTGACTGGTAGTCGGTCTACATGGCGTAGAAAATACAAGTCCTCTAGGTGTATCATGGTGCCCAGAAGTCTGCCTAATAAGTGTTTGTTGTTGCGGTGCTTAATGCAGTGTTTGTCCTGTCTGTGTGGAAGGAGACCTACCTTTTTCCCCATTTTTTATTATTATTATTATTTTTTTTTGTGTGTGTGTGTCTGGCGGAATCAGCAACTAGTTGGGCACGTGGCCGTGTTATCCAACTGCTACCACTATAACCTCTAGGTGTGCCCACGAGGCCCCTTACACGGCACACATTGTAATTCGAGGGGAGTTGAACTCGAAACCTCATGGAACTTCATTTTCACGGCACTTGCCAATTGATTTGCCCCCCCGGGGGCTTGATCCCCATTGTTTAACTCTTCTTCAACAATAAAATTTTGTTTACTGCATCATGCAAAGTCTAAGGCATCACGATCCTCATCTTAGCATGAATGTTGAAGTTGAATCCAAAAACAAACTTATTAACCTTCAATTTCTTAATGTTCAGTTGTGGAGCATATCTGAGAAACTCCATAAACCTAGCCTCATACTCAGGTATTGTACGACTGCCCTATTGTAAAATGTTGAATTCATTAAGCTAGAGCTTAATGAATTCATCAGATAAGTATCTCTCTCAGAATCTTTCCTCAAACAATTCCCATGACACATCTTCAAGGGCCATGTTCAGTTGTGGTAAAAGTGTCTTCCACCAAAGAAGTGCACTCCATTTCAGTTGAAATACCACCATGCAGACCTTCATGTTGGAGGTATGATCACGCAATGCAAAACACATTGATATATTCTCCAACCAAGATTTGACAGCTAAACGTTCTGTAGAACGCATGAACTCAAGAAATTTTACCTTCTCGAGTTCTCTATGAACACTACCACTCACTACGAGAGGGCACTGTGAACCCTCATTGGGCACAGACTCCCTTCCCTCATCACAATCAAGGTGATTTACAGATCCATTTAGAGAAGTAAGATTATACCAATGTACTCATTTAATTCTTCTGTGGGACTACTCAAATGGTACATAAGTTATTCATACAGAGAAAATAAGTTATAGATTCATAATTCATAAAGAACCATAATGCACTTGTTTTCACATTGTTTATTATAAACAATATAAAAAAAATGATTCAATCAATCATCCATTTTTATCATATCGCACATCAATGAGACTAAATCCAGTTACCTTAAAAATCTTTATAACATTAACAATAAGATGACAACATAATCTAAGTTTACATAAAATTTAAGAGATTTATTATCGTCAACCTTAATTATGGGTGAATGATAACTAATTGATACCTTGACCCAGATTGTTCCTCTTTTCAATTATAATTTACTTTCATAACATTTATCATATGAAAGTATTATAATGTAATTGTAAATTAATCTAATCAACATTGGTTATATTCATTTAATATTAATAAAATATAACATTTCTAAAAATGTCCATTTCTTAAATTAATCGCAAGTAATAACCCATCGTTATAGATCGACAACATTTGTGTAAGTTCACCTAACTCTAAGTATTTTACTTTGTCATGCCCTTCCATTTGCCTTAAAATAACATTCGAAAATTGGAAATAAAAAGAGAAGGATAAATTTGATTCAAAGATCAATTTACATAGTATCGAAACAAGAAGTTGGAACATAGCCTGCAAAACACATAGGATGATGAAAGGAATTATTAATGAATTTTGCTTGATTAAAGGTGTCAAATCATCAATTTTAAGTTACGTCTAAAGGGCGGAAGGTGAGTAACACTTTCACATCCCAACTTCATCTCCTAGATATTCGAACTCGTTTAACTCAGGAATCCTAAAAGGTTGTACTAACTTTAGTGTTGTCAACGTTTAGTTACAATTATCACTTGTTCCGTGGAATTCGAATCTAATATCTCAAGTGCGATTAATATACAATACACTTCCATAGGAAGAAAAATTATTACTATGGGAATACACGACTCATACGAGATAGTAGAGAATCGAGGATTATGACATGCAAGTTTAATTTTTAAACACATGCACACAACTTAACAATCCTTTACATATGTACACAATTCAACCTTCCATAATTGCCAATGACTAGATGCCCATTAGATATGTATTCCCAAGACACAAGTTATACACAGTAAGACCACAATTCATTTAACTGTATATTTTTCAGTGCGGGTGTAAAATTAAAACATTCACCCATCTACCAAACATGCTTATGAATTACCAATAAGAACTAACGTACAACAAGATTTTGTAGATTTATGGTACAAATTCATGGATTACAATGGATTAAATCGATAAAGTCATACTACAATTACCATCAAGTAATTAGTAGTTGAAGGAAGGAAATCTCACAACAGAGAGACGCAGTCGAAAGTGTCTTGAGGTAAAGCTCAGAATTTCTGAAAATAAGGTTCAACAGGAAGTAATTCGTACAATTGTGTACTCTATAAAGGTTCAAATAATGGGCATCTCCAACCTTGCACATAACACGACTTTAAATACATCGCTATACTTAATCCAACGACCGGGAACTAGAAGAAGCGGTGCCATCCTAAACTTGGTACTCTTGACAAGGAGAAGATTATGGTCTTAACACGGAAATTTCTCAAGGACTCTACTACAATGTGACAAGCCATTATTTCAATTTCAAGTTCGAGAGGGATTCAAGGCATTTGGAAGATAATATACAACGGGGTAAGGGATGCCACAAAACAAGATTAAACACAGAACTAAAATTCAAGGGATTACTATACTCAACTCTACTGAGTGATCGATTTTCTGTAATGAAATTTTATTTACACCTGAATCCAGGAAGGATACCAATAACCTGAGTTTTGTTCACTTGTATTGAGCTTGAAAGTGTATCGAGAATTCACAACAGGAAATACATGCATTTACAGAAGAACTCAACCAACCAATGGTTATATCAACATACAAGGATACCACTAGATTTCAACTCTATCTCAAGACAGGGATAGACCAAGGGATCAATTGTCACATATATACAATTTATTAAACTAGAGATTACAGTGGTTTATTCGACTTTGTTCATTCCGATTTTAAATAGGAATATATATAAAGAAAAAAGTGTATATGTTTAGAATTTGAATTTGACAACCAATTTGTAATATATATAAAGAAAAATAGTGTATATGTTCAGAATTCGAAATCAACAACCATTTTGTACATCACTTGCTTACGGACAACTTGAATTAAAAATCGATATAACAATAATAATCGATAGAAGTTTCACATCTATTTTTCATGCTGGGTAATTTATCCTTCACTCTGATCTACAATTTGTACAATGAATCTATCAACCAATGAAATAAATAAATCTGACGATACTTAGAGTGATAATCAACTTGGAATCTTGCGTGCGTCCCTTCTTTTTGCCTGCTAATCAAATGACCTCACAGGTACCTCCTAGCCACCGCTAGAGGTACTCTTCTTCCCCCTTATCCCCCTGAGCTGCAAAGGGGCCACACACAGAAAACCAAATCTCAATAGCACAAGTTTTCCCTCGCAAGGAGAGGCTTCCACCTCTTGCACAAGCTTGAACCCAACTCACACAAGTAAACCCAGTCAATCAAAATTTCACCAGCATTTCATTCATCCAGCATTAGGGTCCCTTCCCTCTTCCTCACCATTTCTTTTATAGGAAAATTTACCTTGACACGTGTCATCTCATGCACAATTACTTAATTTTCAATAATTAAATTAAGAATTATTCACTCACGACACATGCCACACTCTCCCCAAGTTGCACATGTTAAATCCATTTTTAATTTATTTAATTAATCAATTTCCATCACCTCCATAATCAGTTCCTATATTTCCTCCTAGTTGTCTCTTAGTTCCCCAATCCCTCTTTTATTGTGTCCCCTAACTAAGTTTTAGTTTGAGTTTGATTAGAACTATTCTTTTAGTTAGGATTTAGTGGTTTATTGACTTCGGATACCAACTCTTATGTTAACAACCTGTTGATGGGTGAAATTGACCGTCCGTCAACTGGAAGAGCGAGTCTGGTCCGGGGTTGTCTAAATAACCCAAACCGTTTGGTGTAACTCGTTCTGACGGGTTTAATGGCTCTGTTAGCCAATCTAAGAATCATAAAAGAAACAAATAAAAGAGAGAAATAATTAACTAATTACTAAATACTATATATATGTACATATGCTCTAATGTAACTGTAGTAGTTATATTTAAGCAGAAGATATACAAGTCCCATTTATTTACATGATTTACAAGATGCAAGTTTTAATCGAAACTTATGAAATTCGATGGAAAAATGATTACTTCTAGGAAGCAGATAAAGAAAGCACATAAAAATATTTATTGTTTTTCTTTTATAAATTTAAAGAATCTTACAAAAAAATTAATGAAACATGAACATGTGGATAGTCAAAGATGAACCATACATTCATTGTTTCATTCATAAACAACTTAACTAAATAACACACATAATAACCT
>ML784526.1:38026-48838 GCA_009831015.1 Picea engelmannii
ACTCAATCCAAAATCCAAGGAAGTTTGTCAATTCCATCAACATCCTCATCATGTCACGTTTCCTGCACACTCATGAAACCTCATCATAATACATGTCAATACTATACATCAAATAAAATAACATATAATCTCAATACTCAACACAACATAACTCATAAACCAAAACATAATCATAATGTACCATGTTTTAACTGGATCACTTGCTCCCAAGTGTCCTCAAAGAATAAGTCAGTGTATAAAAAACTGAATGTTACAGATGGTAGGTAGGTCGCTCATCATTAGAAGAATCATAATTTCAAAAATATTGAACATTAGTACATCGATGATATTAGTAAGCACATTGCAATAATGTGTTTGTTCAAATTACATTATACCAAACAATTATTAGCATCGCCGACCCAGTATTGTGACTGGAAGATGGAATGTCACAATTGGCAGGGTAAAGTGCTTGTCCATTTTCATCTACCAACTGCTTGCGGTATGTTTCTCTTGATAAGAACTTTCGACATTTTTGAACCGGTACTGGAATATTTTTTGCATCTGAACTCGATTCTGAATCAGGATCTTGCAAATTTGGATACATTTTTATTTAGATTGACATGGATAAAAAAAGAATTCAATGATATAATCGCAACATAAATAAAATAAGTTAAACTTAGTGGAGATGAAAAGGGAGAACTCTGTGACGGACTTTGAGCAATATGGAATGGGATTGAATTTGAAGAATTGACCATTTGATCATTTACTAAGGTTTTATCCTTGCATTTCAACAAAATTAGCAATAAATTTTTCTGTACATATCTAAAATAAATTTCGAGGACCATACCACAATCTGAGTTTGAATATAGTTTTGAAACCATTTTTTAAGAATAAGGCGACATAAAACATAAAATGTATACTGAAGTATTGTAAGTCATGTGAATTCATCCTAAAACATAATTTGAGATTAATATACTATTTGGTGTGAAAATAAAATTTCAAATAACTTTAAAAACATCCCAGTGTGCTTGTAAACCAAAAACACACTGGTGCACATATTAATAACAAGCATCGGTGCGTTGAAAAATTAACGAGACTGTGTGTCGATATTTTGTTAATAAAAAACAATTATATGTTAACGGTGTGTCAATTAATATGGACGCACCAATGCGTAATGTAATATGGACATATCGGTGCATCTTACATAGACACACCGTTGTGTCAAAAAAGTTTGAAAAAAAAACACGATTTTTTTAAACAATTAAAAAAAGAGCGGGAATCGAATTTCATAAAGTCATTTAAATACTAAAAAGATATTCACTATTTCATTATTTTGCAAACTTTTGCAGGGGAGATACTTGCAAGAGAGACATACAGAGGAACATTGTGGAGGAGAATAATACTTTGGAACCATATTATTATTCAGAATATGAGAATTTGAAGGGTATGGTGATTCACTCTAAACCATTTTTATAAAGTTTTTTTAATATTAAGAAAGTATTAAATATTTTCATTATTTTGTCAAAATTTACAGGAGACATATTTGGAAGAGAGACATATCGGGGAGCACTGTGGAGTAGAAGAATACTTTGGAACAACAAAAATATTCAAAAAAATCAAGATTTGAAAGGTATGGTGATTCACTAAAAACCCTTCATAGTAAAAATTTAAAATTTTACTGTTGGTTTTGATAACAATTTTTTTTACAAATTGTATTCTTATTTGGATTTTAATTAAAATTCAAAAATAAAAAAAATCATACTTACCTTAAACCCTTGTTTTTTTTTGCTTACGTGAATGCAAAATTTCACCCTAGGGTTTAACTCCCTCTATCACTTCAGAATTAGGGATTTTTGTTTTAGGCATTTTAGATCAAATGGGTTTGTTTTTCTATATATAAGTGTTTGGCATGTGATGCAAAGGACCACTTATTGCATCAGATCCCAAACGCAGTTGGCCCTCTGACTGTTTTTATTTTATTTTTTTAAACGGTTTTCGATTTGACGATTTTTTTAAAACGTTTTTCGATTTTTCGGTGCGCCCTTTCGACACAAACACACTGGTGTGTTTGTCTAAGGAGTATCGATAAAGCCATATTTTTTTTTTTAATTTAAAAAGATATGGTGCATAAAAAAAATATCGTTGATGTTTTCTCATCTAAACAACAAAAAAAATGCTATCACATAATTTTTTAAATTTTTCTTCTCATCGATGTGTAATTTTTCTATTGTTTTTTTTTTATGAATGTTTAATTGTTTTGCTATGTTTTTGTTTTCTACTATATCATGGTCATGTCTTCTATATATATCGCACTATTGTAATTCACAATTTTTTCAAAAATAAATTAAATTATTCGATGCATTTTGTTGTATGGAATGCACCGATGCATTTTATGTAATAAACGCACCTGTGCTTTATATTTAAAAAGCGCACTGGTTACAACGATTTTGTTTTCGCAAAAAAATATGTGATTTATTTATAAAATATATTTAATAATTTATGTATTGAATGGTACATGTTGTATATTGACAAAAATATGAGTGAGAAGAGTTCAAATAAGAAAAACTATGGTCAACACAATGATAACACATCTGGAAAAACAAAAAAGACAGGTTCTCTGTAAATTCTATACAAAATTAATATAGTTGAATTGTATGTAAGTTTAATTAATATGTATTGGTTAGTGTGTCATGCAGAGTCACAAAATGAGGAAGCTCGAGAAGATTATTTATAATCTAAGTGCAGAAGAGCATAAAAGCTTGATGGAAAAATTGCAGAGGGATGAATTGGTTGAATGAAAAAATATTATTCAATATGATTTTTTCTTTTGAATTTTCATTAATATTATACTTAGGAATATTAGATGACAAGTTTCAAACCATCTATTAATTCACATATGTTTAATGTTCTATAGGCACCAACAACGAGGGAACAGAATGTCATCATAACAAATCAAAATTAATTAATATAGAAGATGTAAATGATGATGAAATGGTCCTTAGCTCATATGGATTGGTGTTGAAGATTAATCAAAGGGGAGAATTTTTTTTACATAACTATGAGGGATATAATGGAACGAACATATAGACGTACTTTCCACTTACAATATAGAAATCAATCTAATGATTCCAAGAACCAAGTTATATTTAAACTACAGGAAGCATTTCCAGAGCAATGGTCAATGAGACTTGTTAGACTTGCAATAGGAAAAACATACAACAACAAAAAATAATCATTCAAAAAGTAATATTCCTTATATATATATATATATATATATATATATATATATATATATATTACAAAGTATTAATTTATTAATATATCAATTTTGTAATATTTAGTTTTCATATATCAATATAAAAATACTTTATTGTCAGTTATTATTTCAGAAAAATTATGAAAAAATACTTCTTTGGATTTGAACTTGTGACCTCTAAGGAAGAAACACATGTTCATGTTCTTAACCATTAAACCCACTCAGATTCTTGACATAATTGATGAATAATTTGCAACGAAATTTTCTATGAATAAATTGAGGTGCAACACTTTTGGGCCGTTTATTGATTCATAACTTATGGATGTGATGAAATTTTCTGGAAAATTTGCAATGGAATTTTCAACCCACCTGAAGCTAGTCATTTACATATCACCTTATTGTTAAATGCTATTTTTGTAAGCATTTAAGTTGCATAAAGTCTTACAGATTCCTTATATCAATTTTGAATTGTTTCAAAATTGGGATATGGAGGATTTTCGAAAATATTTGTCATCAAATCAAAAGGCTGCAGTAGATTTATTGCAATTTGTTTGGCAATATCCTCTATATTCTTCTACCCTAAAAATTATTCTCTTAAAAAATGCCCACCCTTCATCTTTGTACATATTCTCATGTCTTTCTCCCAAATCACATCTATTACGAGGCAAGTTCAGGCATTTTTTTTTCCTTCTGTAACAACTTCAATTTTTCTGCTGAATCATTTGAAATTCTATTCTCTTGTAGAATATTTTGTTTTCACATTCATCTTTTCACTTCTTATTAGACAATTTTCTTACAAGTTTTTCAAAAATCATTAGATTTCCATATTTTTTTTACTATTTCTTGACTAAAAACTTTCAATTATATTGTATTTTTGCAAACAAATGTTAGGAACATTATTTTTTTTTTAATAATCACCTGGTTGTTTGACACTGAGGCATATTGGGAATATTTTTTAGAATGAAGCAATAAAAGATTATATAGTTTTTTTTTCACAGTACAAATTTGTATTCAACTTATCAGGGCATGACCATATCACTATGGCTTTTGGTTATTAAGGTGGGAAGACTTATCAAACTTACAACTTTACCTACTCTATTCCTACCACTTGTATATTTTATTGGCTTCTCTTTTTTACTGGTTTATGTTCTTCTGAGGAAGATCTTGAGCACCATTATGGGTAGTGTATAACAATGAATGCAAAAGCTAACATCAAAGGACTTGTTGAGAGGACTGTCTGAAAAAACCTTAAGCTAGATGTCTTATTGGCATTGAATGATCATTAGTACTAAAACAAAATATTACAAAACGAACACTTAATTGAGTACGAATCTTTGACTTAAGTAGTTTTGGAGTTCAAATGTTGAGACCAGACTTCTAAGTGAGTATCAATGTTTGCTTAAGTAGCTTAGTACTTCAAATGCTTGTTGGCTTTAAGGATAACATTATATGCCCCTTCTCTTCTCTTGAGGATAACATGTCGTGTCCCTTCTCTTCTCTTACTGTTGTCTTGGTCATCATCCTAGTCTCCCTCAGCTAAGTCATCTTGCTCATCTACCCCTAAAGTGTCATATTTCTCCTAGTTATCAAACAAGTTGTAAGAACTCCCATTACTTGCAAACCTCAAGGAATATCTAGCTATTGAGCTATCTTTTTCTTCAAGTTGAGTCATGTTGGATTATAATCTGCCTACTTTTTATTTTGACATATTTCATTCATTGTCTATGGGATTCAACTCATTCATCAGTGTTGTCAAAGCAGTTAGTAATCTTAAGCCTCTCTGCCAGAATTTAGTTTTGCATGCTTTGAACTCTGAATCAATGTTGCAATACTTGATATTGGGAAAAAATCGGTGAGTCTCATAACTTCAGGAAATTGGATCTACCACTTTTGAAAAAAGTTGTAGCCTCCCCATTAAGTAAAAGTGCAAAGGACGAGGCTCCAAGCATTCGGATTGCTACTAAGAAAACCTAGGCTCTGCAATCTCTTCACGGCTCCCTAGGTCGTCGCTCTCTCTCTACCCCCTATGGCCTCTACAACTCCAGAACTAGACCCCCCTCTGGATTTCCAAGATGAGGTCGTCACCTTCAAGGCCCTTCTGGGATCGCTCTGTCCTCCTCCGATGTGGTCCTGCCCCTCCCAGTTTGTTAAAAAACTGGATCAGAACCTTGAAGTCTCAATTCCCTTCACTACTATGAGAAGAAAAGCTCTCTCCTTCACCTCTACAATGCTTGTCGAATAGTTCATGGGTATTTGGACCTCACCTCGACAAATAGATCTTCGGATTGAATGAAACTGACATCCTCTGGTCCAAGGACGCGTGAATCATTTCTTCTGTGGTAAGGGCTCTTATATCTTTTATTTCGAGCTTAAATCAAATAGAGATATTATTTTCAAAAACAGTCCATATTTCTTTGGGCCAAGAGGGTTATACTTAAATAAATGGACACTTGATTTTGACCCAGAAAATGATATTCCTTCAACAGTGCCAGTATGGGTAAGGCTTCCCCACTTGCCTTTTCATTGATGGGGTGATGAAGTTCTGAAAAGCATAGCAGACACCCTGGGAAAATATATTGATAGGGCATAACCCAAATCCAGTCTTTATTCCTGCGTTAGGATCTGCATGGAAGTAGACCTAGAAAAAGGGCTTCTGGAAGAAATCAAATTAAAGCTAGATGACTGGATCCACATCCAAAAACTAAATTATGAGAAGCTACCATTTAAATGCAAATAATGCCACGAATACAGCCACTTCGCAAAGAACTTCCCCAACAACAAGCAACCCTCAGAGATCGAAGCACCTTTACAAGAAGATGGATGGAAACAGGTTTGCAAAAAATCCTTCAGCGACAAAAACAATGGATCTCTTCCAAGGCCTTTAGGCCCCTCACCCAATGCAGAACCCCCATGACAAAACCCCACTCTGAAATCCCCACCCAAAAATCCCCCCTCTTTTCCCTCCAACCCCCCTCCTATCCTTATTCATAATCCCTTTGATCTGCTAGGAGAATCTTCTTCAAAGCAATACCCTCCTCCAGTCTCGAGCCCTCCTCCTACCCCTAACCCACCCCTGATTGGCATCATCACTGATGATTCAGATGAAGATGATCCCTCCATGGAGGGAGCACAAGGATCCTCAGAGCAAGAAAATGCAACCTCACACCTACACACTCAACACAATCAAGAAAAAGAAGAAGGATAAATTCCACCGAAGAAGTCGAGAAAATCAGGGCGACGAACAAATAAAGAAGTCAGATAAGAAGAAGCCACAAAAGAAAAGGCTCAAGGAAAGCAACAAACTATAGAACATACTATATACACATCAACAAGGAGAGTTGAAACTAGAGGAATGGAACACTCAGCCTACGGCAACCAAGCTCCCTCCACCACCCTCTAATGATTTTTCTCTCTTGGAAATGTAGGGGCCTCGGCAGTAAGATTAAAGACGAAGCACTAAAATATCTAAAAAAAATGGTCAGCCCCTCAATTATCCTCCTTCAGGAAACCAAAATGGACTCTTTGTCACTTCTGGAAGCAACAAAAAAAAAAATTCAACATCACTAGTGGAGCGGATGTTATCTCTCAAGGAGCCTTCAGTGGCATCAAAAATCTCTGGAACGAGCAAAACAGGAACTCTAAGGTAATCTTTGAACTCAAAACTAGCTCTTAACGGTTATAAAAAATAAGGACAATAATAGCATCATTTTTGTGGTTAACGTTTACATGCCAAACTCTTAGAAAGACAAAATGACAACCTGGAACTCACTCTCAGATCTCAGAAACTCCATATATCCTTCCTCTTGTATAATCGGGGGAGACTTCAACACGCATCTCAATCCCAGAGAAAAAAAAGGAGGAAACAAAGTAAGAGATCCTTTCTCATAAAATCTCACCGACCTCATTTTAGATTGGGATATGCAAGATATCAAACTCGCAAAAGGAAACCATACTTGGAAAAACAAATGAGTTGGCCTCCATCACATAGCAGCCCGCTTGGACCATTTTCTTATTAGCATCAACTTTCTCCTCTCCCCCTTTGTCATCTTCTCTCAAATTCTCCCCTTTGCAGTCTCAGACCATAAACCTATCACCCTCTCTTTCCTCTCCCCCCGGAACTTTGGTCCCCTCCCCTTCCGCTTCAACCAGCGCTCGCTAGACAACCCAACCATTCCCTCTCTTGTTTAAAAAGTGTGGACCACCCCCTTCTCTGGCTCCCCAAATTTTATCTGGGAAATCAAGCTCAAATTCGTAAATTTATCACTCAAAGAATGGGTGAAAAACTCATTCATTCCCCCTCAACAAGAAAAGCAAGAAAAAATAGAGAAACTCAGGAAAATTCAACTACAAATGGAAATAGAAACAGTAATAGAAACATTGTTGAATCAAGAAAAAGAGGAACAACAACAGCACACCTTGCACAGAGAAGAAGAACACTGGTGCCTGAAATCCATAAGTCTCTGGATAAAAGCGGGAGACTCAAACACCTCCTTTTTTCACAAGCAAGCCCAATCTCAGAGGAAAAAAAAACACAGTCACCTCCATTACCTCTAGCACAAGGCAACAAATTGACTCCTTTGAGAAAGTTAAAGTAGAGGCTTATCGCCACTTCAACAATCTATACCAGCAACCAATTGAGGAAGCAACAAATACGGAGGCTATTGGCATGCTTTCTAACATCCCTGAGATAATATTAGAACCAGAAAATAATCAACTAGTTCAGGAAATATCAAAGGAAGAAATAGCCAAAGCAATCTGGAGCTTGGATCCTGACAAATCTCCTGGACCTGGTGTATTTCCAATTAGATTCTACCGATCCTACTGGGACATCATCAAACGGGACCTAAAAAAATGCTAAATTACACTTTGCACAAGCAAAAAGTCGAAGGAGCAACCAACTCTACTTTCCTATCCCTCATCCCCAAAGAGTCCAATCCCTCCAATTTCTCTCGCTTCCACCCTATCTCTCTCTATAACTCCTCCTACAAAATTCTCACCAAAATCATTGCAACCTGACTCTCCCCCTTACTCACAAAATTAATCTCAGAAAACCAGAGTGGATTTCTTAAGGACAAGCAGATAATATATAACATTGTACTAGTCTAGGAAGCCATCCACTCTATCAAGAAAACTAAAACTCCAAGTATGGTCATCAAGCTCGAGATGGAAAATGCTTTTGATTGGGTCAAGCACAGTTTTCTCTTCTCAATCCTCAAAGCATGTGGATTCTCATAAAACTTTGTCAATTGGATCAAAGCTTGCATCAACACGCCTTGGGTTTCTCCTCTCCTCAATGGGTGTCCCTCAAATTTTTTCAAGGCTAGCAGAGGCCTTCGACAAGGTTGTCCCCTCTCCCCTTTTCTCTATATTTTGTTAGCGGACTCTCTCAGTCGAAAGTTGGAAGAAGAATGAAGAAAGGGAAATCTCCATGGTTTACTCATAGCAAGAGGGGTAAAAGAAATAAATCACTCTCAATTTGCAGATGACACTCTCTTATTGGGATCAACCACAATCCACACCGCCAAATGATTCCAAAAGATTCTCAGCTCCTTCCTTGCAACTTCAGGTGACAAGTTAAACATATTCAAATGTAGAATATATGGATGGCATGTCCCAGGGAATATAAAAGAACAAATCGCCAGAATATTCGGCTTCCCCATTATTACTACATGGAATTATTTCAAATATCTGGGAATTCCCATCTTCCTTAGTTATTATGGCTCTTCAGCCTAGCTAGAAATCATTGGGAAAATATCAGCGAGAATCCAAAATTGGGGAGGTTGTTGGCTCAATCCTGCTGAGAAATTTTTTCCAATAAAATCAGTTATTTCTTCCAACTCCATATTTCAATGCTCGGGAATACTAGCTCCCAAAGGCATTCTAGAGAAAATCTCCAGAGCTCTAAGAAAATTTCTTTAGGCTGGTGGTAAAACGAACACGAAAAAACTCCACCTGTTAAAATGGAAACAAGTCTGCCAACCCTACAATAAAGAAGGTTTGGCGATCAAGGATCCAACACTAATGAACAGCTCAATGGGAGCTAAGCTAGCTTGGCGTTTAAACACAGGTAAACCTGATTGGTGGAATTTAGCTCTCCTAAATAAATATTTCCATTCCTCCATACTACGTTGCTTTGATGGACCCATCCCCTCCCTCTCGGGTTCTCCGATCTAGCGCCTTCTCAAATATGTTGCCCCTCTTATTCTGTCCAAGCTCTCATGGGCCCCAGGGAATGGAGATCTAATAAATGTCTGGACGGATCGTATCCTAAATCATAAACCCATGAACACCCACTCTACTCTCCAGCCTCTCAAAGATTGGTGCTTCTCTAATGTCTTCTTCAAACTTCGTGACTTTTTCCATTAGAGCACCGAAGGGGACTAGATCAATTGGAAGTCGCCTAATCCCCTAGATTTTCTCAATCCACTCCTCCCCATCTTCTTCAACAATCTGGCTAGTTGCGCTCCCCCTAACCAATCCATTTCAGACTCTTGAATTTGGGGTGAGAAACCTTTTTTCTGTCGAAGACGGTTATAATCTGCTCTCATAAATTCAAGGTCCCCCGCCCTCTAAGATCTGGAAAGAGATATGGTCTGGTCCCTCGTTACCCAAAATTAATGCCTTCTACTAGCTTTTGGTCTATGGAAAAATATTAACAGCTGAAAATATCCTCAAACGGGGTATCCAGAGCCCCTCCCATTGCCCCTTCTGTCTTATAGCCTCTGAAACCATCACCCACCTTTTTCTGGAATGCAACTTCACCACCCAACTCTAGAACCTCATATATCTCCCCCTTCCCATTTCCCCTCCTTCTCCTGAGAATTGGAATAACCTATTTACCTTCTAGAGACAAAGATATGTTGGCAGCTTCAAAAACAAAAAAAAGTTCACTCTCCTCTGGAGAAAAATTCCCAAATTCGTCAATTGGGAACTTTGGTTAGCTCGCAATCAAGCTATATTTTGCGAGAAGCTTCCCCCAATGCATATCATTTTCACTAATATCTATGGTTTAATATCAGAAGTATTCAAAACCAAAGCAATTGGTTTCGATCTTCCAGGCATATTGGAACCAAGTGAAGAAGAATGGGTTAATTACATATGGGGGCCATCAAGGGTTATCCCCACTACTCCTAGGCAGATTCCTAAACTGCAAGATTGGAAATTGCATCTTGACAATAATAATTCTCTCACTGGAAAAGACAACAACATACCTCCTTCTCTTCTTTGATGGAGCAGCAACAGGTAACCCAGGGGTGGCAGGTGCGGGGGGAGTCATCTATGATTCCGATGGACAAAAAACATTCAAATTTTCCAAGGGCTTGGGAAAAGCCACTAATAACATATCAGAGACCCTTGCAGTCTATATGGGACTAAATCTAGCACACGAGAGGGGTATTCAAACTCTAATTGTTATAGGGGATTCTGAAATAGTCATAAAGGAGCTTTGAGGTCTGTCAACTTCGTCAAAACACCCTCTTAAAGGTATAAGCTCGGGAATAAACTCCCTAAAGAAGAATTTCATCAGCTTATGCTTCTTTCACCTTTTGTGAGCTCAGAACATTGAGGCAGACAATTTG
>ML784526.1:49034-83744 GCA_009831015.1 Picea engelmannii
GGTGAAGGTCCAGAGCTCCATGTTTCTACCGAGTTTGCACTGCCGAAGAACTCCGAGAGAAGTTCCAAGCTCTAAGAATAGATTGCATTCGAATTGAAGAGCGCTCTAGTGCACGACATCGTGAGCTTCAATGGGAAAATCAGGGATTCACGAAAGCATGGCAGAGATTCAGTCCCAAATGAAGAAACAAGAAATTTGACACAATCAATAATTGGTGATCGTCCTAAGAGGGGTCAATCGAAACACAAGATAGATTGGAGTTGTCACTCAATGCCTGGGAAATCCCCAACAGCCAGCACATTCTGTTGGCACCGACAAATCCCAGCTACCCTCGAATTTTCATTTTGTTGCCAGCAATGACCAGCATGTTCTTATAGCTCGAGGTTTCTGAGATCACATTTGGGCAGAGGAGAACCAGGATCAGAAATTCATAGATGCGTACCCGGTAGAGGAGAATCCAGAATCCCAATAGGAAGAACCAGGGCAGTTCCACTTCTAGCATTAGGTTTTTATGAATTGCAAATTTTTGTTGCTGCTAAATATGTTTATCGCCATCTTCACATGGCAGAATTGTAGTTTATTTGGAACAATGGTTATATACCTCTCAGGCATATATAGACACATCCGCTTCCCTAGAAGCAGCAAAGCTACTCACACCCTGCCACTTGTATTTTTTTGAATTTTGGCGGCTTTTTTAATATAATACAACTCCAATCATTCATGTTAAAAAAAAAAACTTCCAGAAATTGGAAAAATCAAGAAAAAAATGCACAAAACTCAAAAAGCATAAACTTGGACATGAAAAACTCAAAAATCTCAACCACCTGGAAATCTTGGAAAAATCAGAAAAAACGAGGGAAATCGATGATTTTTGCAACTTTTCTTTGCATCTCTTCTTGAAGGTATTACATTGTTGGCATTTGATTTATTTGCAAGTCCTCCATCATTGGTCTAAGTTCCTTTTTAGAGTTAGTCCTTCTTGGTGTTATTTCTTTTTGTATTCATTAAGGGAAGGGCATTGTGATATAATCTTGATAGTCATTTTGCCAATTTATCCAATCAACTTGGAGAATGAGAATTAACAAAGGTAAAGTCAAAGTAAAAATGCAATATTGGAATGTACCATGTGTTGTCCTTGAATCATTAATATGATATTATGAGGTGTGTGTCTAAGTTGAAGCCTACCTAATCTCTAATCCACCCCTAAATTTGATTGATCATCTACTTATGCATTTTCTAGCATTGGCACCTGAACGAAATTGTTGCATATAAATGACTTGGCTAATTGTGAATCCACTAGGTCTCTCGTAATATTGATTATAAGTTTTGAATCTCCTATTCATTCTAAACTTTGATTTCCTTTCAAAGGGTCAATTCATGTCTCATTCAATGCTTCTCTCCAAGAAGGATACCTCATGAACAAGAGGGCAAGCTATATTTGTGAGATTTAAAAATGAAAGAGTGTTCTCTCGAGTGAATGACTATATTGGGGGTAAATTTGGAAGAATAGAAACTAAATTATAATATATTTTTGATGGTAATCGTATCTTAGAGAAAATAAAAATGGACTTTTACAAATTAAATAATATGCTCATAATAAAATGCAACTCAAGTTTCCTAAAAGTACCCAAGGATTTGGTGCTTGTGTGTTATCCTCTTTGAAATAAAGAGCCTTTTAAAGACTTTGTTTCATCAATAATTGTGACTTCATAAGGTCCCCAACCAAATCACTCATGTTCCAAAATGAAACCTATGGACCCCTGCAAAGAACAACAAAGTTAACAACTTACGAGAACTCTCTAGAGTTCTCATTTTTGAGAGGTTGCATTTTGTACCCCTGTTTCAAAAAATGGTGCTACCTGTACCACCCCTTTTTTGCAAGGTGGTTAAAATTGTGACTTACCAATCTAACGAGAACTGTCTATAGTTCTCATTTTTTATAGGTCACATTTAATGGTTGTTTTTACCTCCATTTTGAAAACCGGTATCACTAGTAGCACCATTTTTTTTAGTTAAAATTACAACTTGTTTAAAACTGTGGGCTTAACAACTGTACCATTACAACCAAAATCTTAAAATCGACACTGAAATTAAAAATTGGTGCTACAAGTAACACCTTTTTATTTTATGGGAGGTTAAAATAGCAACTAATTTGAAACTATGGCCTTCACAACAAGTATCATTACAACCAAAATCTTAAAATCAACCCTGAATTGAAAAAATGTGTTAGCAGTATAAACTTATTTTTTTTAAACTTAAAATTTTAGCATGTTTAAACCATCACCTTAAAAACTGATATTATTGCAAATAAAATTACCCTGCCTACCCTTACTTCACCTTTACCTTCCTCTTCAAAAAATTCTTTAAAATATATAAAATATTTTTTTTTCTTCAAAACACTAAAAAGAGTCTAAATAAAAATAAAAATAAAAAAATCGATATCAATGAAAAAAACCCCAAATTTTAAAATAAAAACTGAAAAATAATGATTTAACCCTAAAGACAAATAAAAAAAACATAACATCACAAAATAACTGTATAAAATATATATTAAAAACTACAATACTAAGCATCACCCCAAGCATATACCCCCTTTCGATATGTTAAGCATCACCCCCAATAATATACCTCATTTCGATATGTTAAAACATATGGAACGTGTGTTATGGAAAGGGGTATATGTAATATAATATAATATGTAATAAATTACTTTATTTTATATTTATTTTCAATTATATGATATTTAAATTATTTATTATGTTTTGTTAGGTATGTTTTTTAATTATTTTTAAACTTGGTTTTATATATTTTAATAGATTAGTATTCTCTTTTTTAATATATATTTTATAAAGTTATTTCGATGTTATATATATTTATATAATGTTTAGATTTTTTAATGTTTTTAAATAATTATCTTTTAATATTTTTAAGTTTTGTTTTTTTATGGTTTTAAAATAAAAATAATAATAATTGGTTTTTATTTTAAAATTTGGGTTTTTTTACATTGATATTTTTTTTAGGTTTAGGTTTTTTTTATAGTGTTTTGAAAAAAAATTAAGATATTGTATTTTTTTACTATTATTTTGAAGGGGAAGGTAAGAGTGAGCAAGGGTAAGTAGGGTAATTTTATTTGTAATAATATCGGTTTCTTAGGTGATGGTTTAAAAATATTACAATTTTAAGTTTACAATAAAATAAGTTTATACTGCTAACTCTTCTTTTCAGTTTAGGTGTTGATTTTAAGATTTTGGTTGTAATGGTACTTATTGTTAAGATCGTGGTTTCAAATTAGTTGTAATTTTTAACCTCCCATAAAACAAAAGGGAGTTTCTTGTAGCACTGCTTTTTAATTTTAGTGTTGATTTTAAGATTTTAGTTGTAATGGTACCAATTGTTAAGCCTATGGTTTTAAACAAATTGTAGTTTTAGCTCCGAAAAAAAAAAAAAAAAAAAGTTGTTACTAGTAGCACCACTTTTTTATTTGATGAATGATTTGAGGATTTCGGTTGTAATGGTATTAGTTGTTAAGGCCATGGTTTCAAACAAGTTGTAATTTTAACCCCACCAAAAAAGAAAGGTGCTACTGTTAGCACAAATTTTCGATTCGAGGGTTGAATTTAAGGTTTTTGTTACATACATTACAGGTCATAGTTGCAAAGGGTCGTAATTTTAATATTGAAAAAAAATGTGCTACTGGTAGCACTACTTTTCAATTTAGGGGTTGATTTTGGTATTTTTGACACAAAAATATGAGTTTTTAGGGCTAGAGTTCTCGTTTTGAGGTCACAATTCTCGTCAAGTTTGTAACTTTGTTGAACTTAAAGGGGAGTGTCAAGTGTTTATTAATAGTGGGGCTAATCTTTCATTATGGGTTTCTTCAGTGTTGCAAATATTTTTGTTTACTCCCTCGTTTTCCCATTTTTCCCAAGTTTTTCATGTTCATATTTTTTTAAGTTTTTCCAAGTTTTCCAGTTCCAAGTTTATGCTTATCGATATTTCCCGGTATTTCTGATAATTTTCATTCGAGACCATCAGCAATGTGTTCCCTGAAACATTATTTGCAACATTTGTTTTCTTACTAGTTTTCTCCTCATCTACATATGTATGGTCTAAGTTTCTAAGAAGCAAGGTGTTTCAACTTGTTATATTGTTATGATTATCTTGAAACTGCCAATCAAATTGTACATTCAAGGATTTAGAGGAACAATTTAATCATAATTTATTTTTTTGAATGTTTCTTTGTTATGTTTCCCATTTTTAAATCATACTGATCAAAATTTCAACTTCTAGTATTACAAGTCTCAATTTACTACATTTCTTTGTGTATAAGCAAACCTTCGGTTTAAAATTGCTCTATTCATTTTTTCATTATTGCACCTTCGTCCATGATCTGTAGTGTAGTCATTCATGTTCAATAAATGTTTTTGTTATATATATGGTGTTCTTAAAGGTAACATTGTCCTCCTCCAAATGCCTCATGCTTCCCCTTTATATGTACTTCTTGTTGCCATGTTTCATGTGAGTTCGCCTACTTGAGAACCTCCTTCGTTGTCAGGAAGCTACCGTTGGCAATGAAAATATCGGCCTCTATATTGGTGTCAGGGGACTATATGTATGCCCTATTCCTTGTGTATTCAATACATCTTTATATATGTTTTGTTTACAACATTCAATCTTCCAAGATAACAAGAAAATGGATTGTAATATTGTTTATTTCATATTGTGTATCTGATGCACTGATCCAGATTATTTTCGGCACGAAATGAGATTGGAGATATAATAAAGAAATGCACAGAGATATCACAAATATTCAATAATATAACAGAAATGTATCAGAGATGCAACCATAAACACAGATATACAGTAATACACAATTTCTATTGATTAAAGAAATGTACAGAGACTATAAAAATACAAAGTAAAAGACTCGCTAGAATGGTGGCAGCTTATCTCTGAGAAGAGATGTGACGGCTACTCGCATTTGCAACAAGATGATTACAATGAGGCTCTGAAGGCCTTTTTACAATAAACAGGAATGCCAAAATTCCTAGGCATCCAAAAACCTAACCCTAGGAGATGAAGCGCCAAAAGTCATGTGGGCCCTATTTGGGTAAGTTAGTACATCAACTTCCCAGGGTCGTAACTTTTGCATACGATCTCTGTTTTAGGCCTATGATAGCTCGTTGGAAAGGTATCATCGAGTATATTCATTTTGGGGGCTCAATTATGCCTAAGGATATCATTAAGAACCTTTATCTTGAAAAACCTTCATTTGGGCCCCCAAAATGGCCCCGAAAGTTAAAAACTGCTAAAAATAGTAAATTGCTAAATTTGCTAGAAAACTGTTTTGAGCCAGTCGAAAAACGTGGTTGGCCACTGATATCCACCTAGATCAATCCTCCCTCCTTAGGAAGCAATGGTATCCATTGTGTTGAGTTCCCGGGGGAGAGGGAAAAGCGTTTGTTGAATCTACATCTTGGTGAGTTGCTTGCTTTGCTGGAGATTTCCCGCTGCTCAATTTGTGGAAGTCTGTCACGAACCTGTTGAGGTTGAGGTTGTTCAACAAGTTGAGCTACATGAGAGGACGATGTGTAGAAGGAATATTTTCTCTTTGCTACAACCTTGTCGACCTGCTTCTGTTGGATAGAAGGTGCAAGGGGCGAGACTGTAGTGGTTGCAGTGTCCTTTTGTTCCCCTTTTGAACAGATTGTGAAGAAGCCAAATTTTGCAGTATGAGATACTACCTTGCGGCACTTTTTAGTTGGAACAATAGTCAGAACTACCTCTAGTCTTCTGTAGAGATGACCCCCCAAAGTAACAATGACACTACGGGATCGAAATTCATAAATAGCATGGTGCTTCCACATATATGGTTGGCCCAAGAGAACATCACAGACATCCACTGGGGCAACATCAGATAATACCTCATCCTTGAAGGGATGGATACCATATGACAATCGACACTTCTGGCTGACACGAAGATCTCGTCCTTGGCGAAGCCACCCAATGTTGTATGGTTGCGGGTGTGGTGTTGTCGACAATCCCAACTGTTTGACGACCTCTGCTGAGATGAGGTCTTCTGGCTTCTGATATCAACAATAAAATGTAGTGGGGTCCCCTTCACCCACATCTGTGAATGCAAAAGGCGCTCCCCCTCTTAAGGATCTATTCGCTCTTCAGGTTGAATTGTTGTGGCCGTGACAATAGCAGTGGGGTCTGCGTCAATGATCTATCCTTTACTAGTATTTTCAGAATCATATTCTAAATCAGGGTTCAGCTCCTTGTCTTTGATCTCGAACACCAATGACTATTTTGAGTGACATTCATCAATGTTGTGTCAAGGGATTTTGTGGAAATCGCACCATTTTCCAGTGTCCTTCTTTGTCTTCTCGTGACCCTTCTTTTCCTGTGTCTTGGACTGGTTTTCAGGAGACTGTTTGTTAGGGTCGTCTTTGTCATACTTTGGTTGTTGCGGATTTGCAGACTTGAACTCCCGTTTGTTCTGGTGATTAAATTTCTACTCAATTTAACAGAATATCAATAAGCAGCACCGAGTGATGAGATGTCCAGAAAATCCATTTCAATCTGGATGTATCTATGTAGAGCCCCACGGTATTTCAAAACCAAATGTCGCTCAGAGTCTTTGATACCTAGCTTGGTGCACAAGGTATGGAAGGTATTGGTGAACTCCGGAACTGCTTGGCCCCTCTCTTGCCGCAGTGTGGTCCATCTCATGTACTAGTCCTCATAGTTGCCAACAGGGTAATACTGTTCTTTTACCACATCCACAAAAAAATCCCCAGTGGGATCGGCCCCATATATTCCAGAATCCTCTGTGGAACTTTTCTCCCAGTAAGTTTCCCACCAATGTTTGACATGAGGGAGAGCTTTAAGGAGTGCGAAGGTGATCTTTTCTTTGTCGGAAAAATTGTGAACAGAGAAATAACCTTCTAGCAGAGTTAACCATTTTTCTAAGGCTTCTGCATCTATCTGTCCTTCAAATACAAGAATATCAAAATTAACTTGTACCTTGAAAGGAGAGGTGCCTCCAAAGTGGTCGCTTGATGAAGATGCGCCTGATGCTATTGGCAGGCATTGAAGGATGTGGGAAAAATTCTCCATCATTTCGTCCCTCTGTCGCGTGAGAGCTTTCTCAAGCAACAGATTGATAGGATCATCTTCTCCGTCGTTTTTCTTTTCTTCCACCATTGAGAGTTTCTTGGGTGTGTGAGAGCAATTGTCTTCAAGAGAGACAAGATCAAGACCCAACTTTATATACTTGGACCTCATCGGGGACATGCACTAAAAAAAAAAAGGATCAAGAACAGCATGCTCTGATACCACTGATCCGGATTATTTTCGGCACAAAATGAGATCGAAGATATAATAAAGAAATGCACAGAGATATCGCAGATATTCAATAATATAACATAAATGTATAAGAGATGCAACCATAAACACAGATATACAGTAATACACAATTTCTATTAATGAAAGAAATGTACAGAGACTGTAAAAATACAGAGTGAAAGACTCGCTAGAATGGTGGCATATTATCTCTGAGAAGAGATGTGACAGCTACTCGCATTCACAAGAAGATGATTACAATGAGGCTCTGAAGGCATTTTTACAATAAACAGGAATTCCAAAAGTCATAGGTATCCAAAAACCTAACCCTAGGAGATGAAGCACCAAAAGTCATGTGGGCCCCGTTTGGGTAAGTTAGTACATCAACTTCCCGGGGTCGTAACTTTTGCATACGATCTTCATTTCAGTTGTATGATAGCTTGTTGGAAAGGTATCTTTGAGGAGATTCATTTTGGGGGATCAATCATGTCTAAGACTATCATTGAGAACCTCTATCTTGAAAAACCTTCATTTGGGCCCCCAAAATGGCCCTGAAAGTTAAAAACTGCTAAAAATAGTAAATTGCCAAATTTGCCAAAAAATTGTTTTGAGCCAGTCGGAAAAGGTGGGTGGCCACCAATATCCACGCAGATCATGTACTTACAGAACCGTTACTAGTTTTTTTTCCAGGAACATAGTACTGTGAGTACGAAATGTTCAAATTGAAGATGACAAAGCTAGAGGAGCCAAAAAAGGAAAAAATCCAAGTTTTCATTGTTGAATCTACATTGTTATTTCTTTCATGCTTGCATAATCATAAACATAACTTAGAAATAAATTCAAACACATAAATTAGAATATGACAAAAATAGTAGATGTTGAAAGCTATCAAATGAACGCACGCTCGACTGTACATACCAACATCGACCAAGTACTAAGTAACAATGGTCTTTTTAGATTAGATGCATTTTCATACACTATGAGGGATTGTTTGTTTGATGTGTTAAAAGTTTTGTTATGTTTCTATCATTATTCCCTTCAGTTGTTCCATGGGCTAATAGATCACTTCATGTTCTACTTGCACAATGGCAATGCTAATGTGTTAGAGTCGTATAGGTATGAATTGGCATATGATTTTTTATATTAGTTTCATGGGATTCATGATGTCGGTACATATCTTTCAAACATGAGTTTATCACATCTTCAAACCAGCCTGAAAATGAGAGAGGACTATGGGGGGATACATTTTTCATATGATGGCTAGCCAATTGGTTGAATATATCAATTGTAATTTGGTCACTAACAAGGAAAATAAGGCACTTTTTATTCAACAAAAATGCAAATACTAATCTGTATTGCATCTTGTTCCATGAAACTAATCCTCTTAGTGGTTATTACAAACCATTACTTTATAAGAAATCATCCATATGTAATTTTGGAGGATCTAATACTTACTTTTCCCTCATGTGCAAAGACCTTCAATTCCATTGGAAATGTATTATGCATGATATGATACTCGTGGTTTGGACATAACAAAAACTAGTACATCTGATTGTGGTGATAGTCTCTTCACTACACTTTGCTACTCGATCGCAACAGAGTTCGAAGTACAATCTTTGAGTCTCTACATTGTGCAATCCTTCCACAATGCACTTATAGGTGGGAATCAAAAATCATTTCATTTCTTGCATCAACAGCTGACACCTAATGTCATACAAATTTTTCTAACACTTGGGAGTTGGAAAGGGTATTCAATAAACATGGAAATGCCATATGAGAAGGGGAATAGAGAGGGTGGGCCATTTTGTTTACAATAGGTATCAATCATATTCCAAGTAAATATCCAAGTTTGGTCCTCCCTTGCAAATAACATTGTCAACTACTACATTCTTGATTCAAACTGTGAAAAAACAATTGATGTTATATCACTTGAAACAGATACACCACACATCCACTATGAACCGTTGGTAAGACAAAATTGTATCAAGAAATGCATTGTGCATTGTAACGAACTTGCAATAATTTTGAACATGGTGCATGGGACCAAGTGTCATACAGTTACATAAATGTTGAATCCAGAATGTAAAAACAATCACATTATGCTTCTTGGCCATGTACTAGAACATCATTATATACATGACTGACATTGTAAGAGAACAATGTTAACAAATAGAGATGATGACTTCAAGCCACATCACCATCGAGTAGTGGAAAGCCCTAGTAAAAAGAGTAAGCTCACTTACCACACATTAAAAAAATTCATATGTGAAAAACACAATTGCATTGGCACATTCCCTTCTGAATAATGCTCGGATATCATAGTGTATCATCAAAATGTAAAGCATGCATCGTTAAGCATCATACTAAAATATCTCTATGAGTCAGAGAGGAACTTAGTAATGAAAAACGGGTGAGTCAATGAAATAATTCATATAAGTGCCAGTCTTGATTTATCCCTAATGAGTAGCTCATCAGTGAGAGGAAGTGAAGTAGTGGAGTGTATATTCTGGTTGAATCCTTGAGAGTCAATAATTGTCTACGTGGCACTTTCATTTACGTGGGAGGTAATTTGATTTAGCCACATTTATCCCCCATGATATTTTGTTTAGCCACATCCGCCTGGAGAGTTTAGCCGTATTGAGGACTGTAGAGTTGATTCTCATTTAGCCACATTTCTATTTTTATTAGCCACATCCGGATCCTGATCATGGTCTGTCTAGCCCAAAAAATCACCTGTATGAACATAGGTACCGTGGGATGAGGGAGCCCATGTGAAATAGGAGCCTATGTTTTAATCTCTAGTTGGGCTATTGACTGTTTCTACTTGAAAAACATAAGAGTTCTCCTTGAGCAACCAACATCATGAGCTTTCAAAAGTCAAGATTGAGTCTCAAAAGTGCCAGTATCCATATGTGAAAAATGTAACGGTGATCTCCCTTCCCTTCTCTACGTGGAAAGGTATCTCTCTCTTCAAGACCCTTCCTTACGAATCAGAGAGGAAATAACTTACATAGATGCATTGTTTGCCCTTTGATGCTTCATTCTACTAGTGATCCTCATGTTCAAATGTGTGGTCATGATGGTGGAAGGGGAATGGTCAGGTTAGGGTATCTTGACTTTCAAATCCCCAGTAACTTAAATAGGTGGGTACCTCAAAATGTCGACCCTACCCCTGCAGCTTGTTACTAGTGAATTGGTCGGGCGCCTGGGTCGTAAAAAGAGGATTCATTGGTCAATTCCCCCCTCCCAATGATTTCTAGTGGGCCCACTCTCTAGTGGATAGTGCTCGGTTGTCCCCTGCTCGTTTGTCACCTGGTCCAAGGTCTTTGGTGGTAGAAGTTTCATCTCATCGTGTCGGTGGAGAAGGAGATTCGATGTCTAGTGGAAGATACCCACTTCCTATTACGTCCTCTACCAAGCCTACTACTTACTAGTTCAAAAGCTAGAGACATATGGAATGAATTCCTAGATTAAGGCCATCAAAGTGGAGGGCTACATCAGTGTTGCACCATGCTACTTGTACTCTAGGGTCAGTTTCTAGTTGAAGGCCTTTGTCCCTTAGGCCGATGATAGGTGTTTGGTAGGAGTTGTTGGTTCCTGTATCTTATTCAAGATCTAGAGTAGTAATGAAACAAGACTTCCATTATAAGCTATAGTTCATGAACAAGACTTGGAATTGAAACTATTGTTTGAGAACAACACTAACATTTTCATAAAGAATACTTTGTCTATTCCTATAATCTAAATCTACATATACCTTTGAGATCTCAGATACATATAGTTGTTATATCTCAGTAAGAGGGTTCCTTCTATTAGAGCTTGATATTGAGGTTGGTTATACGTTAGAACATATCTACGTGGTGTCAAGGTTCTCATGGATCTCCTATAGAACCTGTTGTTAGAGCTTATATTAGGATTGCAGTAGTATGAGGTTGTATTTATTCTTGTTGTTAGAGATATAATAGTGAGTAGTTAGTAAGAGATTTCCTCTATATCCTCTATACTTATCCTCTATATTATCTATACTTAATATTTATGCTTTGATATCTATTCTTAAAGAGAATTCTACTCCTAATGGTTCTCATCTAAGAATCTAAACTGCTCTTTAAAGATAACAACAATCTGAATTTCCTAATCCTTCTTTCACATTCCTAATCCCGTCGCTCTTTCAAATAATAACTATCTTAACTTCTTAAGGTGAGAAGGATTCCTTCCTATGATCGTGGACTAATCCTAAACATCTATGGAGGAGAAATAGATGTACAAGGTGGAGAACTCCTCTCTCTCTAGAGGAGCAACATTCTATCTATGAACGCTTTCCTAGTCATAACATTAACAGGTCTGGTTCCTTGTGAAGAGGCCCCCTCATATAGAATATATCCTAGGTGTTATAATCTGTAGGAATAAGTGGAAGAGTCGGGTTTCCCTTGGTTTATCCATGGTTTCAATCTATCTTTGATCCCTGTGTGAGTTCTTAGGCCAACCATTGAAAAAAGAATAGCTAGAAGGCCCAAAGGAAAAGGGCTATGGGTTATGCGTTATAGATAGTTAGATATCCCAAGAGTAATTCCTACAGTTAGCGCATAGTGAGAGATTGAGTTATTCCTACTCTTTCAACTGATAATCTAATACCTACATAAGGGCATAAGGAGCTCTAAATATTCCTCATAAGTAAGGAGCTATAGAGATTCTTATAGTTCTAGATTTGTTATAGACTCCTGCTCTTTATACTTTAAGAACAAGACCTAATATAGTATAACACAGCTTATCATCTTCCTAGAATATGGGTCTCTACTATATATGGCATAAATATATTGATTGAAGCCTTCTACTATATATAGGAAGTCCTAATCTTTCAAATATACTGATACACAAGATCTATACAGTGGAATCTTAATTCCTAAAGAGAATAAATGAAACAAAGATCTATAATGATGAACCCAGGGTTGTTCGTTGAAGCTCCTCTATTCCTTGATGAAATATTTCTACAGGGTCATTGTCTATCTCCTTTATATTTCCTACCTTTCTATCTCCTAGTTGTTGTTGAGTGATAAGGGCAGGATATCTAAATAGATCCTAAGCATACCTAGAGATTTGAAGCTATCTCCTGAATAGACATGAGATTGACTAAAGACTATACTATCCATCTACTATAGTTATAAAGTGGGGATCTTATATAATAGTGTGTTGTTTCTGTTGTTCATTCCCATAGAGATGTGCATTATCCAACTATGGTATCACGGGGGCACTTATTAATCAAATCTTAGGTCTAAGGGCGGTTGTAGCTAGTTTGAAGGTCTGGATATAGGGGCATGTCTCTATCATTTCTTTATTCTCTATCTACTTTCTGAATTCTCCTCAGCAGTAATTATATGTTCTAAAATACTATCTACTCTACTATAGTAGGAATTCTACTATATACAATATAAACATAGTATTTCCTAGCATGTTGAGTATTATAATATCAAGAGAAGGTAAGTATTTTCGATTCCTCACATTGAGATTTATACTTTATAACTTGTAACATGCATCGAAATGAGCAGCCAACATGTCAAGCTAGCATCGTATAATAAGCTAATGTACTTTCTCTTGACCAGTAGTGACAAGAGACAAAATTTGTTAGTGATCCATCCATCGATTAATCCAACCCATGCCACTTGAAGTAAAGCCTATCTTTGGGACACGTATATCACTAAGGTTTCCTGGCTACACATACATACATACTAGCTTGTTGCAAAGACCAAATATGTATGCATGTTTGTAATACGATGCAGTTGACTCGAATTTCCATTGGTATGTGAACATAATTAAAGAGTCTAAATAGTCTTGATTGGCTTGGTTGGCATGATAGTATAAATAGTGTTGGTTGGATAACCTTGGTTGGCATGCGTAATGAATAGGTTCTCCACTCACTGGACTAGTAGGTAGTAAACATGGATAAAGAAGATCTTCTTTGCATGAATGAATAGGTTCTCCACTCATTGGACTAGTAGGTAGTAAACATGGATAAAGAAGATATTCTCTGCGCGATGGCTGCTGCTTTGTTCGGGTAGTTGAAAAGATGTTGTATCTCTTCGGGCGGTCAACTACAAAAATAGGTTCTCTCTAGGCGGTCCACAATGGGTTCTCTCCTCAATATTAAAGAATAGGTCTTTCTCAGGGCAGTCGATAAGAATCTTCCCTTCCCCCTATTGTGGAGTCCCCATTGTCTCTTCCCTTCCCCTTGTACCCTCCTCCGAGGCATCCCTCTCGGGAGTTTTGGCTAGCTTCTGCGGCTTTGGCCCTTAGCAGTGCATGTATCACTCCAGATTATTTGGCAACACTTTCTATCCTAGCTATCAGAGTTTCAATCTTAGGTTAGATCTCCTTCTGGTATTTTGATAGGAGTGGCCCTTACAGTCCCACAGTGTATTGATACTATTATACTTACCACTCACATTCACCCATCTATTTTCACTTGGTGGATGTCAATAAAATTATCTTATCTGATCTAATAAATCAGGTTTGCTCAAGTCCAACAATCTTAGCTAGAGTATGCTTTAAGCGGAACTCCAGGGCTTTGGCCAAGATCTTGTAAGATACCTTTAATAGATTTATCAATCTCCAATTAATTTGAAGCTTTGGGTTACTATATTTTGGGATGAATATGATGACACCATGGTTGATACTAGCACTCAAGCTTTGCTTTTGAATTGCTTCCTTATGCACCTCTAGCAGATCGGGCGCGACAATGTCTTGCGATGCTTTGTATAACTCCCATAGGAACCTGTCCAATCTAAGAGACATGTCATCAACCAGTTCCATTAGAATTGTTATCATCCTATCAAGAGTCATTCCTTTCTCGCACACCCTTGTTTGTTCCTTATAGAGGTGTCGCGTCACTACATCCAGATTTGCATGGCCACTTTACGTTCCTCAGTTTTACCTTGTGATTGAAAAACCATTTTATAATGATGAAAAAACTCCTCTTCAATCCCTTCTTGGCTAGTTACCCGATCTGTAGTAGAGGTAGTTAGCAAAGATCCCAAATATCCCGGACCTCTTTGTTGGCTAGGGAAATATTATTTTTTTCACTAATATCCAAGTAGGTGGCCTTGCCCCAAGTCATCGCTAGGGTAGGCAGCCTTGCCTGGTATGCTAGGGTAGGCATCATAAGTAATATGCTAAGGTAGGCATGGTATGTGTAATATGTTGGGTAGGTGGTATGCCTAAGTAATGGCCAGGTGGTATGCCTAGCCTTTAGCATGGATGGTAGGTTGGGTGCCTATGTAGGAATGTCATGAGTGCCTCTAGAGGGAGCGAGCATATATAGGGCCTATGGGTGGGTAAGCATGTAAGTATCAAAGGGTAGGCATGGCAGCACGTGCGCTTGTAGGTAGCTAGGTAGGTGGTCTACCAACCAGGCATATTACTTACGAGCATGCCTATAAGGCGGGCATATGCATCCTCCCTCATTGAGGCAATACGTACGTGTTACCCAGGCTCTGATCCGAATAATATAAATGTCAATCCCTCATCTTTCGTTATTTCCTTCCAATTGGCCCCAAATAATTTCGCTAGTTTGGCATCTCCTTCATCCTTAATCTGTCCACGTCTATCCATCCCTAAGATATCCTATTGTGGTGGTTCCTTCCAAGAAATTGACTCCTGAAACCCTTCTTTCTGTCAGGCGATCGGTTCGGACATCACTCCTCTCTAATCCAATTATCTTGACCTTGGAACCACTCCCTTTCCTTTGTTGTTTTCAACGTATACAATGTATATAAATCATTTATTAAGCAGGCGCGTAATGACCAATCAGGCTAATAACAAATATTGGGTGTGTAGCGAGCCAGTTAGGCATTGTATCTCAGGCAGGGCAAGTGTGAATCAAGTAGTAATGTAGCAAGTTGTAAGGTGGTAAATATTTCTTCTCCTTTGTAAGGAAAGCTAAAGGTGTTAAGGGGCATCTCACCTGGAAAGGTTCTATGCATCGATAAACCTTGTCTTAAAACGTGAGTGGGTTGGTCATGCAAGAGACGCTAGTGAGTTGAGTCCTGCAATAGCGGATGAGTTTATGGGGTTGGTTCACGGGTTGGTAAAATGAATTTCAACCTATAAATAACCTACGTCTGATATACTCTAGAATTGCAACTTGGGGATAGCCCTTAATTGGGATAACCTACCGGTACCTTCGTACAATTTCATCTCTAATCGGGTGGGTTCGTTCTCTCTCAAATACCTAAACAAAGCGGGTTCTCTCTAACCACCCCTCCCTATATCCATTATGAGACATCAGACATGCTTTCAGCCATTCCCTAAAGCAATAAGTAATCCCAGCCATGCAATCCACCCACTCATAGGGGTACGCTACCTCTGGTTTAGTAATTGTAATTTAACCTAGGTATGGTACCTATCATAAAGCTTCAAGGCTTCATAGGTCATTCAGATGGTTCAATCAACCTCCCCAAAACAATGGGTAGCTTGGGGCTATGATGATTCAATTTCCATTTTTTCTCTCTAGAAACACTATTTTTCAACCTCTAAACAGGATATTTACTGGTAAGCAGGAGATTTCTTAACGACAAGAGCACCCTCCACTGATCAAAATAAATGTAGTTTCTCTCTCCAACATCTAGATAGAGAATAAAAAAACATAACTCCATAAGAGGCTCCAGGAAAGTGTTTTAATGGACCCTATTTCACGAAGAGTAAGTACGTACCTTCTCCATATGCTTAAGCAACTTTTCTTTCTTTTTCAGTGACTAGCAGTAACTAGCGAGGTATCTAAGGCATAAGCCAGTGGGGACATAAAGCCAAGCACGGGAAAAAAAGAAATATAGTGAATGAACTCCATCACAGTGTTTCACGAAGAGTAAGTACCTTCATATGCTCGACCAACTTCTCTTTCTTTCTTTTGGTAACTAGGAATGTGCATAAAGGGAATAATCACTCCATAACTTATACTATACCCCTATTCTTTTTCGTTAGGTGAGGTAGCATGATAGATGTATATATAGATTTCTCTATTGTTTGACAACGGCTCCTACAAACAAGAAGTAGTACTTTCTCCAGGACAGGACGCCACAAAAGTGGTTGAGTGACCTACCATCCAAAAAGCATCTGATGTGGATAGCTACTACAGGGAAATAAAGAAAAAAATATCGTCAGGGTGTTTGTTTCATCCGTTACCTTTTTGTAAGGATGCAGACTATGGGGAACGGATTGAGAAGCACAAATGAGAGAGATGATTTTGGAGACGACGTTACGAAGGAGAGCATTAAAATTAATAATAGGGTTATTTACTTAATTTGACAATCTACCTGGAACTTTACTTTTTATGTCATTTTCATATCTTTTGAGCACTCGATTCCTCTCCCTTTGGTCTCACTTGCTTGTGCATCCTCGGTGCGAGGGTTCAGAGAGTAAGTTCCTTGAAATTGTTTGAGAGTAAGCGAGTCAGGTTTGGGTGAGGTGCGGCTTCGCCTTCCTAAACAAGCCCAATAAATAAATATTACCCAATAAGTCAATATATCCTTCATAGAGCAGTTCTCAAGGGGAGATGCAAGAGAACCCCGATGATTTTCTAAGGTTACGAGGCAGGGAAAGAGCAGATCTCGTGGGGGAATGATGTGAAGAGAGAGCCCACCCTTATTACATACATAATTGCGTTAGGGAAATATGCTTCCAAACCCATAAATCACAATCTCTTCTTTCTAAAAGAGGTGTTGGAGACATTTTTAGGGTCGACCGGAACAAATCGATTACCCGACTTGGATGCTTTCAGAAGGAGGGAGCCCGGAATAAGAAATTAGTTAACATGCGCGAAAGCGGGTGTTCGAAAACACTTGCTTGAGGCAAAGAATTTGGTACCGCACTTAGATCCTTGACTATTAACCCGCTATACCCATAATTCCTACTTATCTTTAACGTTACCAACCAGCCACCCACCTAACCACCTTCACAACTTACCTTTGCCCGAAATATAACAACAACATTCATCGGCTTCCCTTAGAACTAGCTCTTGGACTGCCTTCCTGACAGCACATTCACAGGTTTGGACACTTGTTGAAAGGAAGGACAGATTCTTTGGTACTAACTATTACGGTCGAGCCTTGCTAATACAATTTATTAATTAGAACCCACTGCATTCTAGCTAGGGATAGACCTACTCGCCTTTCATTTACTGATATTGTCTGCTATAAACCTTCTACCACCTAAACAAATATTCCTAGTCTCCCTATACCACTTGATTAATTAATCGCTTAGTCATTTGGTACTGCTATGAACCCCTTCTCTTCTCAGGAGGGGATCATATATCATCCTTACCTTTCTTACTTCCCTTCTCACCCTAGTCCATGGAGGGAAACCAATTCATTCCACCAAGAAGATAAGTATAGTATGGATGGCATGTTCTATTAAACCTTCACCTTACCCTTACTTCATTGTTTATTAACTACCTGTCCACGTAGAGACCTAGTTCCCCTATACCACTTGAATAATGAATGCTTAGGAGGAAAACTATAGACCCAGCATGGCATGAAACTACCTTCTTACCCTTCTACCTTACTTATGTCCTAACTATCTGCCCACATATAGACCTAGATATACATATTCGAACTCTACTATGAACTTCATGAATGGGAGGTACAACTATGGACCCAGCATGGCATGGTATGAAACAAACTTATTCGCTACGCCCCTTAGCTTCAATGTTTCCTAACTACCTGCCCTTAAAACCTGGTTCCCTAGACCACTTGGATTCATGAATCACTTAGTGAGTCGAGACTGACTGCTATGAACCCCTTCTATTATCTGGACGGAATGGATGGCATGGCATAACATAACATGAAACAAACTTACCCTTCCCCCCCTGACTTCAGTGTTTATTAACTACCTGCCCACCCATAGACCTATCGTGTTTTCCCTATACCACCTGGAATCACTTCATGGCTACTGCCTTTTATCGAGTTGGGATCAAACCAGCCAACCTTACCCTTCTTATAGTACTCTCCAACACGTATCACCATCACTTTGTACCCCCCTATACGAGATGCCTTAGATTAGCAAGCGAAACAGCTTCTAGAACACTTAATGAATGATTCTCCTGGGTTACCACTATTCTCTTTTCTCTTTTGAGATGAGTGAGTTTCAACCCTAGATACATAAGATAACTGGAACTTTAGATGCTTACTTGCTTTACCTTTTGTTTATATACTCTACCAAACCTATTCTCTTTACCAACCTTGCATAGGCAGGCAGGCTCACTAACATTTCACTTAGATATTGGACGGGGCGAGCGTTCAACAGAGCATTTGTGCATAGGCTGGGCTTATATTTATGAAATCCTTAGTAGATATTATAGGGATAATTTCTATCTCTTTATTCATAAAGCAAGCACTCGTGCACAACCCCAGTTTTTATAAGTTAGTTAGTGCTTCCGAAATACAACTACTTCATCACATTCCCTTATTGCATGGATGGATAGATGGAAGAAGAGACCTAGCAAAGCTGGAATACTCTTGGATAGATACCTATCTTATCATGTGTGAAAACTACCTATTTCGTCAGCTAGAACTTATGAGATTGAATCGGGACGGGTACAACACTTAGAACCGACAACTAGGAACCTTTACTCACCAGTCTCCCTTTACCCTTTTTACTTTTATCAACTTACCCACCTACTTCACCAACCTATCTTTACTGCTTGCCTTACTTTAATTTACAACATTGGATTGGATGGATGGATGATGGAAGGGCTTTCACATAGAGAGATGGAGCATTTTTGCACGGACTTCATACAGTATTCACCAGCTTATAGAACACTTACTTAATTAATATGTTGGGTGGGTACCCCTATTTAGATTGTCCCGACTAGATACTAGTTAGAAATTATCAAAGCAGTCCTAGGAAGAGCCCTTAGAGCCTTTTAGGAACTACTTACCACTCGTCTTATTCTTTACCCACCCACTAGACACCCAACCTTACTTAGAACCTAGTAATCCAGGAAGAGGAGAGAAGGTATGGAAACTAGTATCTTAATACTTTAACCTAATACACCCTATGAATTATTCTTGGTACCACGTATTAACTTATAGGTATCACATATTACCTTATGGTTCATCCGAGTCTGATACGATTCATCCATTTGAACCCACTTACTAGGAATAGACTTACCTTTATTTTCATGCCTTAGCCTCATAGTTATACACTCTCCCTATACCACTTGATTTATGAATTGCTTAGTCTGTGGGTACTTATATACCCCATTTCGGATGGGATCAACCAACCTTATCTTTACTTTCTTATTGCTTTCACCCTACCATTTATGGATGGATTTCCACCCCTTACTAATTGATTCCTCCAAGAATTGAATTAGGGTAAGCACTATGAGAATAACCCCCTACCTTCCCTTGGTTCCACACAACTTATTTACCCACCTGAATAACTAGAACCGTTAGACCTATACCACTTGAACAATGAATGCTTTGGAGGTACAGCTATAGACCCTGGCGGGATCAGATGAAACTACTTTACCCTTGACTCGATTACTTTCTCACCCTAGGATATGGAGTGATGATGCCCTTACCCAACCTATTCATTTAGTTAGGAATTGGGGGTACAACACTAAGATATTGACCCTTTACCCTACCTTAGTATTCTTGATACCACCTATTAACTTTTGGTTCGGTCGAGCCTTGATGATACAATTCAAGAATTAGAATCCAGTGCATTATAGGAAAGCAATAGGAATAAACCTGCCTTTCTTTTCATGCCTACTACCCACCTAAATACCTCTCCCTTTTAGCCCTAAACACTTGCCTCTTGAATCCTTGGAGATTGAGTGATGCCCAGCCTATTGCTTCAACCAGGCATTATCAGCACTTCTGTAGATGTAGAGTCGGGATGGGATTCAGCCCCATATATGATTGATGAATGAAGAAATCCAACATTGCCAGGAGATGCCATACTTGCTTAATGAATCTTAGGAGATATGGCACTCTAATTATTTACCTTTTAACCTATCTTACCTTTACTGAAGTCCATACAACCTATCCACCACCTGAACATCTAGACTTGGTAACCCTAGACCACTTGGATTAATGAAGCGCTTAAGAGGTATATTATTACCCTCTTATCAGGACAGGATCAAACTACTTACTTACCTTGATTACTCCCTTCAACCTAGGAGATGGATTGAGTGATGCCCAACCTAGTGCTAAAGCTAGGAAGAACTGCTAGGTAGGCATGCTATGAACCCCCTACCTTGCTTGGTTCCACACAATCTATTCAACCACCTTAATTACTAGACCTTTTATCCCTAGACCACTTGAGGAATTAATCGCCTTAGTGCATCGGGTACTGCAATTTACCTTTAAGAACCTTTGAACCTTACTCTTACCTTGATTACTGCATTTACCCTAGGACGATGGATTGATGCCCAACCTAGTGTTGAAGCCAAAATAACCTTTGTATGGGAAGCATAACCAACTCCTACCTTTGTTCCACACAACCTATTTACCCACCTGAATCACTAGATTTGTTTACTGCGTACCACTTGAATGAATTGCTTCATGGCTACTCACTATACCTTCTCTTGTAGGGACAGGATCATGCAACCTTTTACCCACCGTATTGGCTCACAGACCTGAAACTTAATACAGTAGTCAGAGTGCACAGGCGGGTTACCACTTACGTTCATGAATCCTTAGGGGATAGGGTTTACTAGTGCTAATTTTGGGCCAGTATGAACCCCTAGATACTAGTGATGAATTTAAACAACAAACTAGCATTTCTAGGATATACCTACTCTACCTTTACTTACGTGTTACCATACACCCCACCCACCTTAAGAGATAGACCTTTTAGCTTATACCAGAACTTCATGAATGCTTAGGAGGTACAGAGCTATTAACTTCTCTAGGATTGGATGGGATGACACTTTACTTTAGTCCAAATTACCTACCCACCAGAAGAAATAGACTTTCCCTACACCAATCGCTTAATGAATGCTTTGTAGCTACTACAATATACCCTTTTCTTATCGGGCCGGGATGATACCCTAGAGATCTGATCGATTGATTCATGAAGACAACAACATCACCAGTAGATGCTTTGATCACACTTGTTGGATGAAGGAAGGAATGCTCGGGGTGATAGCACAAGTTCTTCTATTAAGAATATGGATGGTCGATTAGCTGAGGACTTGTTGTAGCTTCCCATGCTCCCCCGATTGCAGGATGGTCCATTAGCCGGGAGGTTTTCCCTTTATCAGATATCGTGGAACTCTCGGATGGCTTGGATTATGGTCCACCAGAGAACCTTGTTGGATGGATGGGCTTCAGACATAGGAGGATATGATTCCTAGGACAACCAGCACTACCAGGAGATGCTTATCACACTTGTCTTTATGAATCTTAGGAGGTACAACACTCTGACTACTAATCCTATACCCTTCTCTGTAGTCTACCATACAACCTATCCACCGAAATACCTAGACATGTTAGCCCCACTTGATGAATTAATATTAGAGGGAGGTACAACTATAGACCCGGCATGGGAGGGATAGCATGCATGGTACAACCTTACCCCTCTCCCTTACTATGGAAGAGGCAATGAATAGACCTTCCTTCCTTTTATTAGGTGGTGCAGTCCAAAAAAAATAAGGTTATATCAAAAGCTAGAATGAAGGGTGAAGCCATACGTGCATTCACTTTCCTACCTTCTTACCGTAGTTGCTAGTTAGAAGGGTGGGTCTCTAAGGCAATCAATTGTGTGTTTATTTTTCTCTGTTAATGCTTCATACAAGTTGAAATCCACTACACCCTTTTCCTTCGCCAACTATGTCCTGGGAATTCTCCACATTCCTTACCCAATGCGGGAAAGCGAGCCCTCAACCTCCTACCTCAGGAAAGCGCTTCGCCACACCTTCAATATGCCCTACTTTCCTTTTCCCTATAGGAGTTGAAGTTCAGCGTTAGCTGGTTCGCTATTAAGTTAATTTGCTGCTAAATCTATCGCCAATGCTGCTATTATATATGTGCTTATGCATTTCATGATGGAGAGAGAAATGTGGATGCATCTATTTATCCCAATTGGATTAAGATCTGTCTGTGGATGCTTTATATATGTTGCATGAGAGATGGAAAAATCGATGCATGATGAAGCAAACATGCATGATGGAGATGCATACATTATCTACCAAACATCATGATGTGAATTCTACTATGACTTTTGTAACGAAGTGTACACCATGTACGGAGTGCTCAACCAAAGGGAGAGGAAAGTCTTTAAATAGACTTTGACGAACGACTTCAATATCCCTTGCTTTCTAAAGGGCAGGACCTAATGACTTAATTTATTTCTTTAGCTAAGTGGGATGGACAAGGATATATCTATTTCACACAGTCCCTAATGATGTGAAACATGATCTCTATGTGTTTGTATTTGTCATAAAACAATAGATTCTCAAAGAGCTTGATGCAGCTCTGATTGTCACTGTGAATGGCAGTCGCATCCAAATCCTAGCCAAACAAACCAATGAGTAGCATAAGAAGCCAAATGGCCTCACATGCTGCTAAACTAGCTGCCATGTACTCTGCCTCGGTAGAGCTCAATGCCACTGACTTTTGCTTCTAGTTGAACCAGGAAACAACTCTTGATCCCAAGTTGAAACAAGTACTCTTCCTTTCCATCGTGTTGTGTGCCTAATCCACATCTGTAAATCATGTCAGCTTCACTCCATCTCCCTGGATGTAACTTAACCTATACTTGATTGTGCCACACAGATATCTTAGAACATGCTTCGCTGCCACCCAGTGTATCCTCCTTGACTCAACCATGAATTGACTGAGTGTGTTAACTGCAAAGAATATATCTAGTCTAGTGTTTACCAAATACATCAGAGAGTGAATAAACTGTCTGTAAAGAGTAGAGTCCACTGCCTCTGATATGGAAGCATCAATATTCTTCCATTTGGTCACCATGGGCATAGACATAGGCCTACAGTTCAACATCTCGAATCTCTTCAGAATCTCCACTGCATACTTCCCCTCCCCAAGGAAAGTCTGACCATCTCACTGCCACACCTCTAACCCCAAAAAGTATTGCATCAACCCCAAATATTTCATTTCATACTCTGAAGCAAGATCCCTCTTGAACTTTGTAATCAGCCTCTCTGAACTTGTAAGAAACAAGTTGTCTATACACAACACAAGAATGAGCGGCTCACATCCAAATATGATGTAGTATAGGTTGGAGTCTACCTCACTCTTGGTGAAGCCCATACCCAAAAAGTAGTTTTCAATCCATGAATACCTTACTCTGGGAGCCTGCTTGAGCCCATACAAGGCTCTCCTCAACCTGCATACATGGGAATCCCTCCCATGCACCTCAAAACCTTCCGAGTACTCAATGTACACCTCCTCCTAGATAATGCCATTAAGGAAGGGCGTCTTCATGTCCATATGGTGGATCTGCCACTCCATATTTATTGCAATCGAGATCACAGCCCTTATCAAAGTGTATCTTTCCACTAGATCGAATGTCTCATCATAATCGATTCCCTCCTTCTGAGAGAACCCCTTAGCCATAAAGCAGGCTTTGAATGTCTCCACACTGCCATTCGCAGCATGCTTGATCTTGTAGATCCATCTAGATCCAAGCATTGATTTCCCCTCTAGCCAGGGAACCACCTCCCATACATCATTCTTCATGATGGAAGCATACTCTTCCACCATGGAATCTCTCCACACCTGTTGTTGTGATGCTTCCTCAAAGATGGAAGGCTCGACCTCCAATAGCTCACTCATTAGAGACATATAACTGGAAAATCTTTGTGGTACTCTTCTCTCTCTGACCGATGTCCTAGGAGAACCCACATACTCTTGTGCCTCTCTCAAGGTCTTCTCTGCCCATCCGGTCTTCCTCCTCCTAGTAGAAGGAGTCTCCTAAACAGAAGGATCCTGTTGCTCCTCATCCTGATCTCTAATTTGATCATCTGTGCCTGGACTTGCACCTGTAACCTGTGTATCCTCAGTCTTTTGAGACTCTATCTCTTGATCCCTTGTTGTTGTTGCACTAGTATCATGAGACTTCCTCAAGGCTCTATCCTCCTCAAATATCACATCCCTCCTGACCACAATCTTCCTCAGGGAAGGAATGTAGACTTTGTATGCCTTGGAATTCTCGTTGTAACCAACTAAAATCCCCTTCTTAGCATTGGCCTAGCTTTGTCCTCTTCTCTGAGGGGACATGATAATAGATAAGGCATCTGAAAATCTTGAAGTGTTCAATATCTAGTCGCCTCTCTGTGAATACCTCCTCAAGAGTCTTCCTCCCCAACGCCTTGTGAGGACTCTTGTTTTGTAAGTATACAATTGTGTTACAAGCTTATGCCCATAGAAATCTAGGCATATCATGATAATACAACATGGCTTTATAGATTGAAATTGGATAGGTGATGCTACTGCTAGGAAGAGCACTTTAGGTTTTTTTTCAACTTGGGGTCAAGTATGATATCATGGTTGAGCAAGAAGCTAGCCACAATGGTATTAAGTTCAACAAAGATAGAGTACATGGCAACTTATTATACTAGTTGTGAAGCTATTTGGCTTCGCAAGTTGATAGCAGAAGTTGTTGATCATATGTTGGAGCCGAGGTTTGAAACTGTGACAATCAGAGTGACATCGAGCTCTCTTAGAATCCATATTTCATGATTGCTCCAAGCATATAGATATTCGAGACCATTTCCTCAGGGACAGATTTTTCAAAAGGGCTCAGTAATCCTAGAGTATATTTCAATTAATAGGTTGCAGACATTTTGACCAAGCCCCGAGTAAAGGGGAATTTTGAGATGCTAAGGGAGACATTGGGCTTGGTGGATAAAACCTTCCTCGCAAATAGGGAGTGCCAGATTTTGACCTAGTTTCCCGGTAGTTGATTCTCCTTCCTCATGGCACAGCAGATCCTTCACCTCAATATTTTTTTGAATCTATTGATGATGCAACACTAGTTTGGGTTGGGGGGGGAATTGTTGTCATGTAGGAGTGAGTTAGGGGGCACATGCATGCCTCAAGCATGCTTGAGTCATTCTTTAGTTTGATCCCCAAGTTCAAATTTTAGTTCAGTTTATTTCAGTGTTAGATTGCAAGCAAGCATGGTCTATTCTTAGACAGGGCATAGATCCATAGGCAACCCTGGATGCATTGTATGAGAGGTTCTATTCCAATGGGGGGGCGAAGATCCCAAGGATGCATGAAGTTTTTTATCTTAAGTTCAAAGGTGGTCTAGTGACTCCATGCTTTGATTTAGTCATCTTCAGGTGGTGGGGTGCTCCATTACTAGGACGCTACAGTCAAACTGAGTGCTTCTTACATGTGTCTAAATGCATTGTACTTTCCATCCTCTTCCTATTATATAAAAGGATATGTGTGGCACACTATTGTGTTGGTTAGCGAGTTTTAGTTTTGAGCTATTGTAGTTTCTTTCCTTTTTGTGTTTGTTTTTTTCCAGTTTTTCAATAGAAGATAGATGTGATTGAGAGTGAAAATATGTGTATTTGTTGTTCAAATTTCCAATACCAATAGTATTTGTTTGTATATTAATGTCTTCAAAAGTTCTTTTTCATGGGATTTTTTAGGGTTTCTAGCTACCTTGTGTTTCTATTTTTTTTAGTGCAGAATCTGCTATTTCACTTATTTTGGGGGTGGTTTTATTCAAATACATATATTCAAGCATTTCGTTTAGCATTGATGTGCTTGTAAAGACACTTTTGGAGTGGATTCTTCACAAAATTGATAGCAAGCTTCAATGGTGAGCAACTCAAGGCATTCTGCTTGCAGGACACATAACTATCATTTATTACCAATAAAATTTTGGTTGCAAGCCATACCTTTTAGTCTTCCTACATCTTTCCTTCCAATTAAAGATATAAGTCGTCGAAAATGCATCTTTGACAATTTATACGAGGGAAGTAGGGTGTAAAAAGAGACCTATTATTGCTATCCTGGGGCATCTATGCTTTACTTATAGAGAGAAGAGTGAGGACTTTACCTGACCCCATTATACATGCTTAGGGGACTATGCCATCCACAAAAGGGGTCTTCAGAGCCATGTGACCTGGAAGATACCTGCTTAGCACCACATTCAAAATGCTACACATATAAAAGGCATACCTAGTCCTGATGGTCTCTATAAGATAATCAATTTGGCCAAAGCCTTTCAGACATCCTTGTTCATAATTATAAAGCAGATATGGCAAGCATCAGTATCTTTGCAATTGAAATGTAACTATGGGGATTATCGATGAGACTAGGATTTGTTTGCATAATCAATTTGAGCTTTCACGATGGTTTGACGACAACATGGGATAATTCCTTCCTTTATGGTGAAATTACTAACAAAGAAAGGTTTGAATATGTGTGGGGTTATTTATGGTAAAATAACATGGAAAAGTAGCTCTCTTGGCAAGATCTTAATAATTCCCACAAAATTTTGGTAGTGAACCAACTCGCCTTGGCGCAATATGTCTAATAATTTTGGAACATTGTTTGTTCAAGCTAATTTAGGATATTTGTGGATCCATTTGGAAGGATTGCAAATGATTTTATTGGAAGCCATTTATGGACTACTAAACTAAATAACTTTATGATAATATATGGCCAACTCGTTCAATGGTTGATTGTCTTAACAGGAAGTGTAATGTTCTAAATCATGAATCAAGGTGGCTTTGTAGGTGTAAGTAACGATATTTGGAAGAACAATTATTCTTTAAGGCGGCTTGAGTACTTGGATGGATGTTTCTTCATAACAGTTTAGCAATAAAAATTCAATTGCATCGTACTAGGATAAAAACTCAGTGTTGCGTGGCCGGGGCCTACATCCGTGCAAGTGGGGATGATCGGTTGCTCGTCAATTACTTGGGTAGCATGTTAGGGGTTGTGAGTAGGGTGTAGGATGAGAGCTAGTCGATGGTGATGATGTGGTCATGGTGAGGGAACTTTAGTAATCAAAACACTAGTAAGTTATCAATCCAAATGCAAAACCCCGTAGTTGCATTTGACCGAGTGGATCCATTTGACCCCGTAGCAAGGGCAGAGATAGATGCAAAAGCTTCACCCATTGATCTATAACCTATTAATCGACCAACACCAAAGGAATAGGTAGGATTTCATTCCCCATAACGAGGTATAGTTTTATAGTTCAAGCAGATGCATCCAAGCTCGCATCTGAGCCAGATAGAGAAAAAGTTGAACCGAAAATTGATGACCTAGTAGTTCTAGGAGTAGATCGAGATGGAAAATCCATGCTAGAACCCAGTTAAGATCCTTTTCGAGATTGAATTCGAGCAGATTGCAATAAGATAAATAGAGGCCCGAGAAAAGCACCAGTCTGATCCATTGACCCATAACCCATTGAAGAAACACCAGTCCCAGTTACAGATAAAAAAGTAAAGGGGTGCAGAGCTGGATGGAAAGGCTCCAACAGGATGTTATGGTTCCAGAACTAGATTTGCAACTTGATCCTCCAGGAATGGTTTGTATCTTAACATAGGCTATGCCTTCGATACGGAGTAAATCATTGGATTTTGGTCAATTAGATGATCTGCTTCTGCATCTAATTGGGTCAAATCTGTTGCTGGAAATTTAGGTCCCTAAACTAAACTCGACTATTATTGGATGGATCCATTGAGGACTCTGCAATTGCAACTTGGTAAACAAGGTGCTCTCCAGATGCGACCTTTGCCCCTCTCTATGGTATTGTTATGGGTGTTGCTGGTGGTGAGGAAGTTGGTGGTCCATAAGCTTATTAGTCTGTTGGTTTAGGCCAACCAATAAGAATAAAGTACCGAACTAGGTCAATCGCTTATGCAATGGGTGGTGCTTTCGCTCTCGCTTCTCACTGTGATGCTCGCTCTCAAAATGGGAAGGATTCACTGAGTTGAATATTGCTACCTTCCAATCTATGGAATCAATGAAAAAGAGAAAGTAAATCCATATTAATTGACTCTCGTCAACATGAAGGAACAAGAAGACTTGTATACATACCTAGCTTCAGATTCATCACTTTGGAAAATTTTGCAAGGATGTAGGACTGCGTATGAGCTTCAACGCTTGTTGCATAGCCGACCAATAGAAGTGTGTATGCAGAGTTGTCAGATTTTTGTTGATGCCAAAGTGTCATGTAACTCTAGATTCATGAGCCTCCAAAATGAGTCATCCATGTGGTTTACCCTAAGGAAAAAGGGTGTCTGAGGTTTTGTGGTCGTGTGCGAAAATCCCCTTATTTTTCCATTTGTATTTCTAGCCGACCCACTAAAGGATGTCCTTACAGATTATGTACCCCGTCCAGATCAAGATCCAAATACAAGTCCTCTAAGAAGAAGAAGAAGAAGAAGTGATTTTAACATCCACAAGCCTAACAATAGCCTATGGGACAGACCGTCTCACACACTAATTTCAACGGTTCAACCCTTTTCCTGTTCAACTTGATGATGAGCTCCCCTAATTTCTCCACTGTCCCCTCGTTGAATAAGTCATTCCAAGAGCTAGTTGTCAACATATTTATATAGTTGTCCCTGTTTTCATTGAAAGCTTCACACTCTAAAATGAAATGCTTTTATGTTTCCACTTTTTCGGAGGTGTAGAACACACACAGCCTTTCTTCCCAAGATTCTTTTGGTCTTTTCCAACGCCCAATTTCACAGTGGAGTTGATGGGAATTGGTTCTTAATTAGGCAATAAGAATTTGGCTCTCCAAGCTATATTGGCTTCGATGTACGCTTTTTGATGATGATTGTATGTGGGGTTAAACTCTTCAATATAATACTCTTTCTTTCTCCCAAGCCCTTTATCCCAAATTTGCTTGTGGAACCTATCAATAACAAAAGCCTTTATCTCTTTATTGTTCGTAGGGCACCTTTTCAAGTGGATATCCCATTTACTAAGCCATTTAATATTTTGTCTCATCCATGTCTTCTTCCTTTTGCACAATATGTCATTGAAGACGACCTTAGGCCATCGACTGTCTTCTATTTGCTCAATTTTTTAGATATCTTATGAGACACACCATAGTAATAGCTTCAATAGGAGCAGCCCCCATTTCACTCAGCATGATATCATAAGGGTGTGAACTTTTAATTTTAAACTTGTTTGTGATCAAGCGTTTTTTAATCTTCTCAATTTGTTTCCACTATAAGTCAGATGTGCTGCTAGCCCACACTTCACAACCATATAGAACCACCGGGATCACTAAAATCCCAAAGAGAGTTTGCATAGTCTTCCAATCCCATAGCTCTGCTTCTTTGCATCTATTTTGAAAAGCATAGAACGCTTTCCAACCTCCCAAAGTTCTTTTCTTTTTACAGCCTTCCCAACTTAGATTTTTGTTGAATTCAATTCCGAGGTACTTGTAATTTGCCACTTCAAATATGAGTTTATGAGGTTCAAGTGAAATGGTAGGGGAACAAAATATGCCAATCGAGGTCTAAGTGGATATTTTCTCAAAACTAGCAAAGCTGCTTGATTTCCTATAGCCAATTGAGGGGCTATATCATGAGACTGACTGCACTACATAGATTGAATCGGGTCTACTACGTAGCAAAGGGAAAATAGATCTGAGTAGCTCACAACCAAAGGCCTTGAATAAAAAGCAAGGCTAAGCCCGATATCAAGTAGGAGGATAACTGCAACATTGGAATGCTAAATTATGGTAAACTAAAACCATATTACTTTGGATACACTATCTACATGTACCAATACTTTGGCATCACATTGCTTCTACCATAAAGATGTAGAGCACTTCTGCACGATTCAATCAACTTTGCTTTAGGTTCACATACGGATATTACTATGTTCCAGTTAATCTTTCTATTCCTGGATCAAATAAATGAAATGTAGTAGTTTCGTATTTATACAACAAATAAATATCTCACTCGGTGCTCCAAATGCATCGTATAAGAATTGCAAACGCATTTGGTGGAGATTATAGATCTCCACTTAGACCTCTCTGAGCCTTTCCCCGAAATACATACCAATTCTTGGGATAAAGACGCATATTATTAGTCCTTTTCGTAGGCATAGAGGGACTATAGCGATCGATAATTCGTTGACTACATATTAGTTTGTCCTTTGACCCGAAATATTTGCACGATACCTATTGTTGGAGCTATGGAATTAAAATCATATATTTGTATATAATAAAAAGTACCATATATGTACAGATCTTATTGGATAAGAGATTGGAGGTCTTATTTCTGGCTTCGCTATTCCCAATGTTTGATATGGCAACATATCCAAACTTTTTCTCGTATACAGTATTTTTTAATCATATATTTTTCCTCTATATTGCTTGAAGGTGGATTAATGTTGGCATTAGTTCGAATGTTTGTATTAGAATTTTCTGCTAGCTTAATATATCCGTAAGTTTTGAAATGTTTTGATATCCAAGCTTTATAATGATTGAGAATTCCAAAGTTTATAGCGTCTTTGCCGGATGTATTTTTGTTGAAATGTATTGACACTGATTCTGATATGCCTCAATAGGCCTGACAGCTTAAATGTTTGCATACCGTGAGGTCCTTAGACAGCCTAACAGCCTTAAATGTTTATGTAAATACACTTCTCGAAGTACATTTTTCCTCGAAATTTTATATACAGTTACAGTGAATTTGCACAGTCTTGTTTTTCCACCGCCAGTTCAATAGCCATTGTATGTTTCATCCTTGTTCTGCCTTTGCAATGCAATTTCATAATCGTTGAAGCTACATACATTGTTTACTGGTTCGGTGAGTGCTTCTTCTTCACTGGTTTGTCGGTTGCTGCTTGTTGTTGTTTCACTTGTGATTCAACCTGCGCTTCTGCATTTCATCGTTTCGAAGTAAGTTTTGATGCCATTGTTTCATTTTGTATTCCTTATTTGTTGTTTAGTATTTACAGTTTGCAAGTAGGAATGTTTTCTTATTTGTAGTCGCACGCTCCTCGTATGTTTTTGGTTCCTTATGTGTTGGGGGTGTAGTTTCGTAATCGTTGGAGATACATATGTTGTTTGTTGGCTCGATGGTTCTTGTTGGTTTGTTGGTTCATGAGTTGTTGGTTCTGTTTATTTGGCTCGGGTTTGCGTTTTGGGGCCTTAGGGGCGCAGTTCGGCTTGTTCATTCTTTCTCGTTGGTTTGGTGCTTGTTGTTTTCTTTTGTTTGATTTGGCCATGCAAGGTTGGGGTCCAGCGGCGGTGGTTGGAGCTTTTCTTTTTTCTTTTTTTTTGGATTATTATTATTTTTGGGGGCGCTTTACGGTGTTCAACCCCTGCACCCACGAGTCGACATGCAGTTGTGTTATTTTCCCTGTCTTTCGAGGTCAATATTTGTTATTCTGTGACATTTTTCTGGTGCTTCAGTGCTGGCATGAAAGAAAATAGTTGCATGCAAAATTGTTCGAGGATTACATGTGAAAATGCAATATCCGTTGTTTTTTTGTTGGAATAAAGCATATGTATGCAGGCTACATTTATAAACCATGTATGGTCAAAGGTGTCGATATGACATTACATGTTATTTCTCCTCTACATAGACTGGTGTGCACACGATACAATTTGTGTTATGCTTGAGATATGATATGTGCAACAAATATTCTGCAAGATTATATTAATATGTCTGGAAGCATGTTTGGGTGATTTGCCACGGAAAACCAAAAACTTGTATCGTGGGCACATCAATCTGTGCAGAGGATAAAGAACATGTATTTCCATTGGTGGAAGAATATCTGGATAAATTTCCAAGGAAAACAAGAAATCGTTTAGCTACGGCCATGCAATTACGTGATATTTTGTGCCTTGTAATATATTTTGGGTAGAGAAAAAAAAATTACACATTTGCAGCCATGGATAGAGAAGCGCAAAGGTTCATGTTTTTGCCTTTCTAGACTGTTCGTTGAGTCTATTTTACTGTATTTACATATTGCTTGTTCTCCGGTGAATACCAGCTTCCATTGATGTTGATCGTATTTTGTGTGTTCCCACATTCAAACAAATAGAATAGCTAGAGAAAACGAGGGAGTCTTCACTGCATCAATTGAAGAGGATATAGAAAGGTGCATGCTTGTACTATTGTTTCATATTGCGTTGTTTTTTATTTCATTTATGGTCTGTATATGTGTTCAACTAGTTTATTATATGTACATGTTGTGTTCCTTCCTACATGGTAAGTTATCTTCATTACATGCCTCCCAACATACTAACCTACTTCGCTCGCTATGTTTTCGCTGCATTGGTACATTTAAACAAACATAATACCTGGAGATGACGATGGGCTCTTTCGTAGGTAAATAACCCTCTTTCATTTTCTTTTGCATGTCTGTCTTCATTATAAGTTATCTTCAATACATGCCTTCCTGCATACTAAGCTAGTTCATGTTCGTTGTGTTTTTGTTGCATTGTTGCATTTAAACAAACAGAATGGTTGGACAGGACGATGGACTCTTTGGCGGGTAAATAGACTTGTTTCTCTTTATTTTAGATGTTTGTCTTCATATTAACTTGCCTTCATGTCCATTGCATATTCGGCGTTGTTGCCTTGGAAAAAACAGGTTACTTGGACAGGGAGATGAATTTTTTTGTGCAACAGCAGAGGGTTCTGTGGTACAATCTTCTAAAAGGTATACCAAGTGTGATAGTAAATTAAATATACAAACTGGGTGGAAACATATAATATTAGACTTGAAAACGATGAATTGGCAGTAATGGGCCTTTCTGCCCTCCCTATTTCTACTTTTTCCATTTTCTATTATCCCTTTTGTGTTATAATTCATCTGCTTAGTGTGCTTTTCGAAAATTCCTTTATGCACTAGTTGGCAGACTAACGAATTCACATATGTGGTCATGCTTCTACCTTATTCCATAGTTACCCACTTTCTCGATTGCAAGTTCCAGGCTGGCAGGTTGAAGATTGCTCCCCTGGCTTTCGGGGGTCCGCGATATACAGATTGGCCATGGTGCCCCGCGCTCACGCATTGTTTACTGTTAAACATTTCTTCAGTTAAAAAAATCAGATGAATATAATTTTACGATTATTTAATCCTTTTGATGGACAATATACAATGCATATGCTTGTTTAGTCCTGATGTTCATCTGCACATGCTTGCATCAAAAAAAGTTGGACTAGTGACATGGGGATGAGTAGTCAGTCATCCCAGACATCAACAGACCGACAAGGCCAAAGGTAAATATGCATATGCTCTGCCCTTACTATGTTTACTAAGCAAATATCCTGAGGTATATATTCATCTATGGCATGGTGGATATGCTGATGTCATCTGCAATACAGGGTTTGCAGCTCGCAAGAAGTATCAACAAGTACAAGCGAGACGTCGAACGTGCGGCATGTTCCGCAGACTAAGAGGTGTGGTTGCAAAAATCAAGCTCCATAGTTCATCAAAGTTATGCATGTACTTGTAGATTTATGCCAGTGAAAGAAGAATACACACAAAAAAACACGCTACCATTCACTTCAGTTTTGTTGTTCAAAAAATGTCATCATGTCTAGAGTTGTGACATCCAAAGTACTGTCAATAGAGGGCTTGAACAGTCATCGAACTGGACAAGTGTTCGTTGGGGACATAATGGTTGTCTATAGCACCTACTTGGATAAGGAAAACAAAAGTAGATCCATTATGCATGCTGACATGACAGACAAGGAGGCCATGATGACAGTGACATTGATTGTTCCTCCACAACTTATCCAGAAACATGCAGAAGATATATTGTCGCGTAATGTATATCCATTACAATTTTTAATATATTTACCAAAACAATATATGACCATGGTGATTGCGATCGAATTATTTCGCTCAACGAAACAAGCATTGTGGAAAAAATTCTCATTGTTTGTTCAGAATATTGTTTCGTCCCAGACTCGACTATTAGCCAGCTTGCACAAAGCACTGATATTTACCCAATCAAAACGATTGGGGTAGTTGTCACACTGGCGAGAAAATTTGGCTTACAACACATTCTCCATATAAAGGATGGAGAGTCAGATAGCGACAAGGCAATGGTACCGATTTTCATATTCAGTTTTGTCCTTTACTTCTGCATGTGCATGTATCTCGGATAAGTTACACAAATATTGCATTGTTCCATGTTGCAACTACAATTGTTCAATACGTATTCAGATTTGTTTTCATCAACAGAACAGTAATTGCATAAAGGGCAGATTCCACTTATGTTGTTCAAAAATATAACAAAGAAGAGGGATGTTAGAGAAAGGATCTTTCGGACAACCCATGCAACGTTTGTAACAGAGTTGCGAGTAGATATAGTAGAGGATCTGAAGAAACTAGCTAGCTCTACAACTGTTGTGCGTATACATCCACAAAATCATCCTCACTTTTC
>ML784526.1:89339-195904 GCA_009831015.1 Picea engelmannii
GGAGGAAAGAGCACGAGGCCTTGCTTAAGCAACACTGGAGTGAGCCTCTTTCCCCTAGGGTTTTGATTCTAGGGCCCTGCCTTTGCAGCACTTTAGAACCCTTCCCTCTTGTCTTTAAGTCTTCATCCTTTCAAAACCTTGTGTCCTTATCTTGTTTGACCCCATATACCCTAATGCACTGATCTTTAGCCTCCAACGTTGAAGTCCTAGTGTCCAAAACAACTCTCAAAACTTTGAATTTTGAAACCATAACTAACAAACTAACCTAATTAAGGCTGACATCACAGTTGGTTATCTCATCTTGACACAGCAAATGTTGAATATAGGCAATTAGATGACGATTTAAAGCATTTATTGAGTAAAGTGTTGGTTGGATACATTGTTGGCTTGATCATCTTGATAGTTATTAATGAATTGATGCTTTTGCCATAGCTAATTGATGAAACGTTGACTTCATGGGTATCTATTGTTTTACATTGCTTATTAATTAATAGCAGATAGTCATTGAAGTACTAACCCATTGAGTTACAGCCTGCATATATACTGTATTATTGTTGTCTTGTTCCGAGCAGGTGTTTTCATTTGGGCATACACTTCTTTATTGGCTGATTAGCCGGACTGTCTAACCTTGGTGGTAACCTGTGAGGCGGAAACTTTAATCATGACTTTATACCTTTGCCTCTTCAAAACCCCAGGTTACCGGGGATGTCTCCCCTGGGTTAACCTTCCTAAATAGAAAGAACCTCCCCATTGAGGTGACATTGGGTGGGGAAGATTCATGTTACACTAGTTTGGCCTCAATTCTCTAGCCTTTTGACCTAGCTACAAACTGTGCAATAACAGGAACAATGAAAGTGCAATCTTGAACCAGCGAGCCCGTAGGTCCTCTTGTCAATTTTCATATCGTGGAATTGTGGGTGTTATTTGTAGAGCACGGAACAATAGAGGCCCAATTTTCATCCCCCCAACTAGAGAGCCCCCAATCCAAAAAAGTGGCTAAATATGGAATTAATACGGGATCGCTACGGGACAATAAAAGTGCAATGTTCAGCCAACCAGCCCGCAAGTCCGCCTGTCAATTTGTATATCGCGGAAATCTGGGTAATATTTGTAGGACATGGAACAATAGAGGCTCAATTTTCAGCCCACCAGGCCGAGAACCCGCGATCCAAAAAGTGCCTAAGTATGGAATGAGGGATCCGCATATGCTCTATAAAATATCATGTCCATAATTTATAAAAGTGCATGTTTACAATGTATTGCTCGTTTGTCGAAATACTTTTATATCACTCGCCTGACCAGATTCTACAAACTTTCTCGTCTAATTAAATTTTGCAATATCAATATTTAATATTAATAATTTACCTTGAGTCTATTTGTTAATCTATATATCGCGGAACTCCGAGTGCTATTTTGAGGACATGGAACAATGAAAGTGCAATGTTGAGCTAGCCAACCCATAGGTTCGTTTGTTAATTTGTATATTGCAGAATTGTGGGTTTTATTTGTAGAGTGTGGAACAATAGAGACCCAATTTTGAGCCCGCTAGCCCGAGAGCCCTCGATCCAAAAAAGTGGCTAAATATGGAATTAATACGAAATCACTATGGGACAATAAAAGTGCAATTTTGAGCGAACCAACGCACAAGTCCACTTGTCAATTTGTATATTGCTGAAGTCTGGGTGCTATTTGTAGGACACTGAACAATAGAGGCTCAATTTTCAACCCACCAGGCCGAGAACCCACGATCCAAAAAGTGCCTAAGTATGAAATGAGGGATCTGCATATGCTCTATAAAATCTTATTTCCATACTTTATAAAAGAACATGTTTACTATGTATTGCTCGTTTGTCGGAAAACTTTTATATCAGTTGCCCGACCAGATTGTACAAACTTTTTCATCTAATTAAATTCTGCAATATCAATATGTAATATTAATAATTTAGTATTGAAAATAATGCTTTTAGATATGCTAGATAGTTGATAGGGATTTCCATCCATAAACAATGGCAAACTTGAACTCACCAACCCTCGAGTCCATGTGTCAAACTGTATATCACGGAACTCCAAGTGCTATTTGGAGGACACAGAACAATCAAATTGCAATGTTGAGCCAGCCAGCCTGCATGTCTGCTTGTCAATTTGTATATCGCAAAATTGTGGGTGTTATTTGTAGAGCGCGGAACAATAGAGGCCCAATTTTTATCCTGAGAGCCCCCGATCCAAAAAAGTGGCTAAATATGGAATGGCAGATCCGTACATGATCTATAAAAATTTCATGTCCATAGTTTATAAGAGTACATACTTAGTATGTATTACTCATTTTTCGGAAAACTTGTAGGTGTGAAAGCTGGCGAATTCACGACTTCATATTTTAGTTACTTTTATATCACCATCCCGACCGACCGCTCCCCCGTTTGATATTGTAAGAAACGAATATAAATTGGCCCAAGTCCAATTGTGCTATGACATGAATACGAGTCCCTTAAAATTCAAATAGCTGGCAAGTCTACTTTTGAATTTGTATATCGTGGAAATGTGGGTGCTATTTGTAGGGCATGAAACAACAGAGGGCCAACTTTGAACCCGCCAGCCTGAGTGTTGTTTGAATGACATGAAACAATAGAAATGCAATGTTGAATGAGCCAACCCGCAAGACCACCTGTCAATTTGTATATTGCAGAACTCTTCGATGTTATTTGTAGCTAACGGAACAATATCAATATTTTATATTAATAATTTAAAATGTCTTTAGATAATGTCCAATAGTTAATAGGGATTAGCATCCGTAGACGTACAAATTGACGGTCGATATCTGTCACTGAGATGCAATATGACCATCGGCCCTTCACATCTCCTGGGTATATCTTCTGTCATTTTTCTTTTGTAACCCGCCCTACCGCTTTCCATACTTAGGTATTTCTTGCAATTGGTTTCGCCATCACCATTGCCTTCATACTTGTTTCCATATATGCAATAATTAAGCTTTAATGCTAGTAGTCATTCTGCAGGAATCGTTAAGATTATCATTAATGTCCAGAAATCAGGAGAAGATTTTCCATTACTACGAATTAAACTAAGATTTGCGCACAAGTATGTTATCCTTTCCAAGTATTCATTTCAAAGAGGATGCAATCTTTTTTTTTATGCGTCGGTGGGTTGGTGTTTATAAGAAATTTCTAATTCTTAATCTCTCTTCATCGTCACCGCCACCTTCGCACTTTTTTCTAATTGTGCAATTAGTGAGTTGTGATGGTGAGATCTCATTCCGCACGAACCTTAGATCTTGTCATTGATCAGTGAAAGGCCCGAGGAGATATTCCATTGATACGCATTAAACCATAATTTGTCGAGGGTTATATTATCCCTCCCTGATTTTCATTTCAAACATCGTCTCGAGCAAACAGAAGCTCTTAATAACTTCTGGCAGCAGTTATGTCCAGACACAGTAAACACATTGGGGCATAATGGCCAGAGGTTCCACTATTCTAGGGCATACTCTTACTATTCATCTCCCTCCGCCCAGGAGCAAAAAAGGAGATGGTCCCTTGGTAAACCAAGAGATATATTTCAAGCCAAAGAATTCTAAGGCAACCCTGCCTGTTTAGAGAACCTGTCCAGTTGCATTCATGGCTATCGCAGAAGTTGACGTCATGAATTCTAAGCCAGAAGAAGAGGATCTGATGAGTGATGATACGGCAATGGATGATGGAAATGCAGAGAATCTTCCCACTCTTGTGCCCAAATTGAAATCAACCATAATGGACAAAACTTCCCGGCTCGGTGATGGTGATTTTTCCAACACCAAAAGGAGTTTCAGAAGATAAACCGACGGTTAACGCAATAGCCACTTTGTAGCGCGAAAGTAGGAATTCCAGAGTTCCAAATTAGTCCATTCTTGGCGGAAGAGTTTCACTGTAAAGAAATGATATGTTGATGCTCCTAGAGATATATTTCAAGCCAAAAAATTATTGATTAACATCTTCGAGAATCAGGTCCTAAACTCTCACTGCTGCAAGGAATTTTTCTACTAGTCATCTCCTTCCACCCAGAATGGACTAATTTGGCCCTCTAGAATTGCACGTGCAACCTGTGCTCCTAAATTTTTGGACTATGCAGAGGCGATTTCAGCTAAGGGCTATTCCATTTTCCCTACAACATTTTTCATCTTCTTCCTCACGGGAAGCTTCTAAAAACTATACTTTTCATCACAGGATGATTCATCGAGGAGAAAACTGCAAGGATCTTGCATACTGTGGATCCCATGCTTATGTTTGTCGCAGATACGTTCAATGTTTTGGCCCAAAGAACTGGGTCCAATTTCTAACGATAGATGTACAATACTTGTTGTTTTACTTATTTTTTTAAATGGATTTGCTATTAAAAAATATTTGCCTTCGACTCTTCATTGCTACTTCTTTTTTGGATTTAACGCATGTTCTCATTGGCATGGTTCGGTGCTCTCGTACTTCTTCGATATTGTGTTTACTTACGTTATTTTTTCTAATATGGAACATCTAACAATTATATGACAATGTGTTGTGTCAATCCAACAACCTTTTATGCAAACAAAAAATGGATTACACAGTTTCAAACCAACGTTCAATTTTATTCGTAATGCAGATAGAACATAGCAATACCAATGTACAATGTTGCAGCAAACTCATTATTCTTGTTTCTAGACATGCAATTATTAAGTTTTAATGCTAACAACCCATAATGCAAGAAGTTTAATACTTAAGTTAATATGTTGCAGTCATGGAAGAATGTATCAAGAACACAGTTACACCCAAACGTTCCAATAAAATCTAATCTTTAACAAAGCGTTTGCTGGCAATTAGTAGAAAATGAAGTTTAGTAGTTAAGTTAATATGTTACAGTCATGGAATAATGTATGAAGAACATACTTACACACACATGTTGCAATAAAATCTAATCTTCAGCAATGCATTTGCTGACAATTAGTAGAAAATGATGGTTTTGCAATGATGGGGCTTCTTTGAAACCAATTCCCTCTCTTTTATTCCCTCTAGTTTCTTTTCCTGGTTACTTAATCATTTTTTTCCCGAAAATGCCTTGCTGCGTAGCTTGGCAAATTCACCATTTTCCAACGACCGCTTCCCCTTTCTTTAAATTGACCCTCTATTGTTTTGTGCCCTACAACTGGTACCCGGAGTTTCGCGTTATATAAATTGACAGGCGGAGTTGCGCACTGACTGGGTCAACATTGCACTTCTACTTTTCTGTGACCTCCAAACAGCATTCGGAGCTCCACAATATACAAATTGACAGATGGTCTCTAGGGCTAGCAGACTCAAGTTTTCCTTTCTTTACGAATGAAAAAGTGCTAAAACAAGCCATACCACATTTGCGGCACAGAAGCTATATTAAAGGGCAAAGCATTTCCTCTATAGTTATGTGTCTTGCAAACAGCACCCATAGTTCCGCACTATACAAATTTACATCTGGAAAGGATATACAAATTTGCAACCGCCCTTAGATCATACCCTCTTCTTTATTATGGTCCACATATCATGCCCTCATCCATGGTATACATTTTGCACTGAAAACTTCCGAGAAATACAATTTAACCGTAGGGTCCTTACATATTTTGTGGAACTATTGTCACTCCATTTTGAAGCCCGTCTATCTGCTTTCCATACTTCGCCATTTTTTCAAATTTCTTTGGCGGATCGTCCATTTGGCGGGTTGAAGAAATATTCAGTTCCTAGTCGTTGTTTCATGTGCTCGTGCCCATTTGTAATTAGCAGTTTCCAACTATATATAAGATCTTATTACTACAAATGCAATTAGCAATTTCCCTATTCTATACTTAGCCACTTTGTCGGAATTCCGCAAATATACAAACCGACCGTTGAACTACCCCATCATGATCTATTTTGTTTTACACATTTTGCAATCAAAAATTTTGATACATGATATTTTACCGTGCAACACTTGGTTGTCCTGAGTATCCCCGTAACCCTTTTTTGAATCTCGTCCGACCGCTTTTCAAATCTTTCAATTCTTTACTTGCTCTCTGTCGTCTCTGTCACCTTTGCACTTTTCTATAATAAAAGAAAAAAAAAATGCGTGTATNTATATATATATATATATATATATATACATATCTTGTTTCTAAATATGGAATTACTGGCATTTAATTCTAATAGGTCATCATGCAGAAACCATATAAATTGTCATTGATGGGCGAAAGGCTCGAGGAGATCTCGTATTGATGTGCATTAAACCAAAATTTGCGGGGGAATTATATTATTCCTTCTGAGTGATGATTTCAGAATCATGAAATCTCGTTCGCACGTCGTGGCCTTCGCACGTTCACGAAACCTCCAATACTTAATTGCTCTTCGTCGTACACACCACCTTCACATTTCTAAATATGCAATAAATAAGTTTTACTGCTAACAGTTTATCATGCACCACCCATATAGATTTTCATTAATCAGTGAAAGGCTCGAGGAGCTTTCCCATTCATAAGCATTTAACCAAGATTTAGCGAAGAGTTACATTATCGACTCAAACTGTTCATTTAAACCATCATCTGTAGCAAACCAACGTTCTCATAAACCTATGGCATTAGCTCGACAACAGTTCTATGGAGATACACTAAACATATTCGGGCGCGAGGATCAAAACTTCCAGTGGTCCAGGGCATATTATTATTACTCAACCTATGTCGTAGAGAGCCAAGTAATTTGGACCTCCAGGATTGCTCATGCAGGTGATGTCCTTGAGGTTTTTTACTATAAGGACCTGGTCTCTTGGTGCACCGATAAATTTATTTCAGAGAAAAGAATTATTCCACTGCGGGACCACTCTTACGTTTCTTTGTCACCGCAGGTATTCTGCCAGATGCTAAAATTGTCAGAGCCAACATTGACGTTCAAAGGAGAAGATTGCAAATAGTTCCTAGCAAAGCATAATAACGGATTGGACCTCTTGTCCCATTTTTTGGAAAACCCGCTTCTAGTTCCTGAAGATATTACAAGCATGCAGGTTAGTTCATTTAGAAATCCATTTCACGAAATTTCTTGGTTGTTTACAAGAATAACGGGACAGGAGTCCACAACAACTGTTTCTCACATGGATCTTTATATTTTGTATTTCACAGTCAACGAACCAGCCATTTTTTATTAGGGCAGGTTAATTTCTCATGAAATTTGTTCCCAGATTTCAAGCTACAAAAGGGAAAAGAAATTTTATATGTCGTCCTATTTAGTTTTTTCAATAGCGCACTCCTGTCGGTTTCTGCAACTGTCTCTGTCCAAGAATGTCAACTGTGAATTCCATCCAGTAACGTTCTGGTACCAAGCCTTGTGGAAGCACAAGGCTTCCCATTGTTTTTATGATGTTTTTAATGGCTTCATGTCTGTTTTCAAAGTTTTGTTTTTAGGAGAATATGCTCCCCGCATATCTGAACATGCAACTAGTTTTTTGGACAAAAAGGGAACACTCGAAATTTTGGATAATTACACTATGATACAAATTTTTGGCTCCACGGAACAGCCTTCTCTCCTTCCATGTCACATTACGGATAGAATGTTCGTTGCAGAGGTAGCACGTCAATACATCTAATGGTTCTATATGTTCCAAAAGAAGAAGAAAAAATAGTTCATTCCTCTGCCTTGGAAAGTAGGGGAGTTCGTGTTGAAAAATGTCAACAAAATTGACGATTTCGCAGCACATTATAGCATCTCCAACCTAAGATATGATGAAATCATAAGAGGATTCGACCCCTATAATATATTTCAACAACATTTACAAACACTTGGCCTCGATGATTGTTTTTTAAATAAACACCTGCCCAAAAACAGAGACAGTGGCGACAACGGTCCTGCCTCTGGTGTCGGCGATGTAGAGACAGTGCAAAGCTGCACTAAATTGTACACGAAATAGGGGAAAGGCCCCAGTGACAAGAGTGTTCAATCTGCAAATACCACTCCAAAAAGTACGACATCCTAGAGCATCACTCCAACGGCCCACCACAGCAACAAAGAAACTCAGAGTTCTTCAAACAGAGGAGAAGATAACGACCCTCCTCATTCTAAAATTAATAGTTCTCACAAGCTTCCAGTTGAGAAGAAGAGAAAAAAAAATTGGGGCAGGCGGAAGAGCCGGAAATTCAGAGCGAGAACATGGAACTTGACACTGATCTGGATAGCATGATTTGCTTCCTTGATCAGCCCGGAGACGCCATCCACCATAGCCATCCAATGGACATATCCGTTACCAAAAAAATTGACGAAGATGAATCCTTCGTGTTCCAGAGTGTTGTTTTTTATAACCAGTCCAAAAAATTGATAATTGAGAGAAAAGATGTTAAAAATAAGAAAGGCAAATCTCGTTCAAAGGTTGACATTGCCAACATGCGGTCGTCCCAAATCTGTCAACTTCACACCGTGAGCGGAGAAGCACTTCATGATTCCATTTGAGGCATCGAGAACAAGAATGCCAGACTGAAGGACTAGGTCAAGGAATTGGAAGATGCTTTCATTCCTACGCCATTGCTTGTCAATCCTTTGGCAATATCCACGCCTGGCACCCCTGCACCAAATGTAAAAGCATCCTCCACCCTGCTCGCATCCTGTAAATGATATGTGGAGAATAATATCAAAAAATGAATGGAACTGGTTCCCGAGGCATGGAAAAGATCACAAACCATCACTTCCCTTGGAACCCAGGCACATAGTTTGCTCCATCTTTTGTAGGCCGAGTTAAAAGATGAAGAAAATTTCTTTTTAAAAACGGTCATTCCTTTTGGCAAGATTGTCAACAATATGACAGAAACAAAAAGAAGAGAAGAAGATATTCCACCCAAAAACCGGATCTGTCAATTGAATGCATGTTGGAAAGAAAAAGTGAAGAACTTGCATCTCATTGTTCAGTCATGTGAACAAGCCATATCGAAGAAAGATAAATTATTCGCAAGGCTGTCAAATATAGACTTAGCTGGGAAAACCAACGACTTCCAAGACCCCGACTTAATCGCAAACTCCTTGTCCTTAACCAAGCAAGAGTTCGATAAACATGTTGTTATGTTTAAGGCCTTGTCTTTGGAAAAGTTTTACAGCATCCTTCAATTTTATCAAGCTCACGTCCACGACTGGCTAGTCAAATATGCAGTACAGAATGAGGAAATTCATCAAGCTCTCTGAAATCTTTCTATCGACTTCTAGGAATTAGAAAACAATCTTTTCAACATAAAAATTCAAAATGAGATCAACGTCGCCCCAATGAGAAGCTATATTGAAGCATGGCTCGAAAGGCAATTGAAACAGGCCAGCGACAAAAGGCAATAGGCAGTTGACAGCATTCCAACATCGATCGAGGACATCCTTGAAACCGTAGTCGTCAGCGACATTAATGAAATGGCAGCCTTAAGAAAATAGCCAAAGGGCTCATATGTACCCTCACTGTAAGTTTGTTGATCACATCCTACTTTGTTTATCAACCCAGTTATTCTAGTTTCTTAAATACAGATGTATATGCAAACACTTATACCTTTCCATTTATTTATTTTTGCAGGTATTGCACTCTATCTTCTTTCCACAATCTTGTTTCTTGTACATATTTATGTAATGGTCCGCGAGAGCCCCAATCCCATTCTACATGACAAACACATTAAAATTCCGATTTATATGTAACAAACTTTAATTTCTTTGTATATTTCAAAATTTCCAGTAGTGTGTAACAAACTTTTATTTTTTGACATATTTCAAATAAAAGTGCATTTAAATTTTTATATGTTACAGACTTTATTCTTATCTTTCACCAGTCTGTATGACAAATGCATTTAATTTTAATATGTTACAGATTTTTATTCTTATCTTTCACCAATCTGTATGACAATTGCATTTAATTTTTTATATGTTACGGGCTTTTATTTTTTTATATATTTCAAAATAATTGGTGCTCTACAATGCAAGCGTCATTTACTTATACCCCATGTTCACAAATGCATTTAAATTTTTATATTCTTATCTCCTTTTAATTTTATGTCTTCGTATATTTTTATCTTTCACAAGTCCATATGGAAAATGCATTTAAATTTCCAAATTTATTCTTCCACTATCAACAAATTTGTAGTTTCTTATATACTTTCAAAAAAAATATGTTTGCTATATACTTTAAAAAAATAGATGGTGCTCTGCCTGCCAAGCGTCATTTACTTTTGCTCCATTATCCGTGATATACATGTTGCACACAACTTTTCCGTGATATACATTTTGCACTGAACACTTCGTTTTATTTACAATTCGACCCCATTTTCCACATTTTGCTTTCTAGCCTAGTTGGCAGAGACTACGCTGCCACGCATCCTTGTTGATATAGATGATGGTATGCTTTACTCTCGAAGCTCATTTGGGAGGCTCATGACTCTAGAGTTACATGACACTTTGGCATCAACAAAACTCTGACAACTCTGCATACACACTTTTATTGGTCAGCTATGCAACAGGCACTGAAGCTCATATGAAGTCCTACATCCTTGCAACATCACATTTGCCAAGTGTGATAAGCATCTCTTGTAGCATTCCATAATGCTACTATAGGGACCTGACAATAGATCTGAGTTTTAACGCCCTTTCCCTATACTTGGTCAACTTTGTTGCTAGGGGGACCAGAGGTTCGATCAATTTTCATTGCTCTGTATAGCGAGAAAATGGAGCACCCTGAATTCCCCCAATGATGACATGGGATTTTCGATCAATCATATGCTCATATAGCGATGAAGTCGAGTATTGAGATTTTCCCTTCAATCGATTGTATGGTTCTCCGGTGGCAAAGTGAAGCATGGTCGATTTCACGCTGAGGATTTAATGGATAATTCTAGCTGGAATTTACGCTTTTGCAATTATCACCTAGCTCAAAGTAGTGATCGAAGAACCCAAATTGATTACTCTATCCTCTATGCGCGAAATATTATCATATGATGCATTCTTCGCGCTTCGATGACACACATTATAAAAAACAAAAATGTATCACCAAATACACGCTTTCTATTATTATAGGATGCATTCTTTGGATATAAGGTCATCGTGGAAATTTGATCGAAACCAATGTTGCTGGTCGAACTTGAACCGGCTTCGAATATGCATTATTTGGAACATAAATAGGCTATGGAACGGGATCTTTAACTAGAGAAAAAAAGGCTCTGGTTATCAAATTGGCTAGGATACTGAACGAGATAGATAATAACTAAGGGGATAGAACGGGATCCACTACTTTAACGGAGGCTGACTCGTATGCTTGCTTTACTGGTGTTGTTGGATCGGTTAGCTCGGTCAACTCAATCAATTGCATATGTATCTATGTGAGGTGCTGACTGAAATGCTTTAGGGCTGGATGTTGGTTATTAATCAATGGGTCAAACTCCAAGGGCTTCTTTCTTCGCAGGGTAACTCGGTACTGGAAATGGCACTGAAACTGCTCGTGGTATACGTAGGATCCCCTTGTGGAACTGGAGTGATGGCAGGCTCGGGATCGAGGTTACTTCTATCTTTTATCACTAGCTTGTAGAGAGTAGTCTATATACGAAGCTTTATGCCTTGTAAAAAGTCCAGAGTCTTTCTATTTACTTACTCTATACTTGCTCTTGATTCATTTATACTTGTATCTTGATTGGTACTTGTATTGATTAGCCAACAAAGAGAGATTGATTATGCACCATGAAATAAGAAACCATAGCATACCAAACATATGAACCATTTTACTATCGCACGAATAAGCATTAAACCATCAAGGGTGCATCTCTTATTAACATAACTAATCATAGAGAGAAATGCATTTGAAAGAAAGAAGTTCATTTGCTTATTATACAATGCTACGTACCTTACTTATTGACTACTAAACAACAATTTTTAGATAGAAATAGAAAAAGAGAATTCATTTCCTAATTTCCATAAAACATAAGACTTTATTATTCTCTTTTCTTTCTTTATAGGATTTATTATTATGTTTGGTCAAGCTCCTACTCTTTAACATGTTGGTTGGTTAGTTGATGTTGGTAATTTATGGTTTTTTAGTTGAGAGTGCATTCCCTGCCTATTTCTCTCTGATTAATGATATGAAATTGTTGATTGACCCCATAGATATTTCCTATTGACCCAGAGGAGATATTTCCTATTAACTAGCAAACCTAAGTATAATGGATGGATCTTTGTTGGACTGATGACGAACATGCCCCAACCCGACCCCAGGGAGGAATACAAGCTACTTAACTGTACATAAACTACTTACTAGTTTCCCTTGACTTGCATCCATACTCCACTTGATACAACATGACTTCACTCCACTTGATAAACAACATGACTCCACTCGAACAATATGAGGATTAGCTTTCAACTATTATTCAGCAAGCTAGTTTTCTTCATAAAGCAAGTGATTGTTAATATAGAAAAGATATAGGTAGTTCCTCTGGGTCCGGGCTCTGCTGATCAAAGAATCTCTGGTCTTCTATACAGGCTCTAATCCAATCTATAAGGTCATCAAAAGTACAAGGCAATCAAAGAATAACCTACCCTTCCCGCCCAGCAAGGAACCCGAAGGGTCGAGAGAAGCTTTCCCTTTTGTAAGGTTCTAGACGCGTAAAGAATCATAAAGGGTGTTCATGTTGTCTCCACTACTCTAAACACCATGAGGACGGACGGGGGCCAATTTATCATGATTTTTCATAACTCATAAGGCCACCCCATTTTGCATCACTTTTCTACTCCACCATCCCCTAAGATCTAGGATAGAAAAGAATGTGATACAAGGCCCCTACTAATAACAGGTGGTAACGAGCACAATCAATGTTGTTCAAAGAGGTAGTTTGTATGGTTCAGAGAGGTAGTCAATAGATTTTCTACACCATGCATGATATTTCACCCCGCGTAATCAAGGTCTAGGTAGGTAACTCATAGGGTAGGGATTGTGTTCGTGCCAACCTACTAATGATGTGATTGGGACTGTGAAAGAAGGAACTGGTCATGTAGGTTTTTGTTGCCTAACCTTAGGAAGCATAGTGGAGAGCGCTAAGCATGAGAATATCCTAGCATCATGTCCCATCATTAGTAGTCCCCATCATATGGAATGAAAAGAGAAAGGGGTTGTTCCACTACACAAAGAACAGGATGACCTATTGTTGATCAACTAGACCAACTTATTATTCCACAAGAGATCTCATTATTCCTACATTGAATTGTTCCTTTATTCTCAAATTACTAAATAAGAGGAGCCAGAGTTCTATATAGAGGAGTTGAGTAGTCTTATTCCTTCCTTGAGTTAAAGGTTGTTCTAGTCATTCCTATCCAAGTCAAAGAAAGACTAGAACAACAATGAAGAGTGGTGAGCCTCCAGTTATTCCTAGTATTGCTACTTGACTTGATCCTCTAGTTCTTCTTCCTACTATTTATTCCTAAAGTTATACCTACCAATATGAGTTCTCAGTAATAGCTATAGAAAGTAAGGATTAGTTCTAGTCTCTTTATTGAGTAGTTATTCCCTTTATAAGTATAAAAAGTATAAGGGTTGAGTTCTAGTTCTTTTTCTTATTTATTTCTCTTTTATTATTTGTTGTCTTTCTTTTTTATTTGATAGTTTTCCTTCTTTAATTTAAAGTATGAAGAGTAGAGAAAGAAAATACTAAGACTCTAGATGGAGGAGCTATTATTTTCTTGTACATATTCTATGCTATATTTGATCAACGGTGTCACACACAAATTACCCCAAGGATCAGGAAATAGAAAGTGGTTGATATTGACTATCCAATTTGATGTTGTGGATGTGGTTCGTGAACTAGGATGGTTGGGGTCGTCCAACACACTACTAATTTTTAAGGGGACCACTGGCAAAGGGGACCAACCCATTGTTGTACCTTTTCAGGAGCTTGACACTACCACACCTTTTCAACCAAACTGGGTGGGACCTTTTAACAAGGAGCTTTGGTACCCTAGACGATGTATCACACAAAATCTCCCTAAGGCATGCAGGGAAACATCTGGTCTAAAAAGGTTCATAATGGTGATGTCACCATGAGTAACAAATTTGGGGTGGACCCTTCATCAATTACCAAATGGTACGATAGGGCGGTCGGCTACCCGAAATCATGAGGTCATTGCCTTCTGTCTCTTCTGAAACATCCTTTGTGTTAGACCATTCTTTGGGGTTGTTAGTTTTTCCCTACCTTTGACCTTAGAAACTAGCGGCTGCCCCAAAAGTCACAATGGGCGGCTGCCCCGGAGAGAGATTCCATTGCCTTCCTCTTTCCTATATTTACCTACCTATCTACTTCTACCTATCGACTATGAATTCCCTACTCCTATAGTTACAATGTGCTAGCTATGGCATCACTTCCTCCCTTCTAGACTTTCTAGTACCTTCCCATTGTGGACGGAGAAAGAGGAACTGAGCTCCACAAATTCTACTGCTAAACTTACTTGTGGTTATCTAGACAACTGTTGAAGACAGCTATAGGTTCTTCTTTGAAAGAGTGTCTATGAACTACTTTGGCGCTTGTTCAACACTAATGCCATATACCCTACAAGATTCTTTATGGGTTGAGATAGATACACCAACTTGCTTGCCATACATGGATTCTTTCTGGCAAAAGGGGTAAGACAGGTGAGAGGTTACAGGAAAATGGCTTCTAATATTATAGGCCCATGTCTGTTGAATGAAAGGCTTCTGTCAAAACAAAAGAGAAATAAATAAGGTGGGGCTCTTCTCTCTATTCCAAGGCATCTATCTATTTGTGTTACCTACTTGGTGATGAAGGTGGGAAAGGTGAGGCTAGGTTGGCTTGGTAAATGGAATCTGGAAAAAGTAAGTATCCAAGTCGAAAGGCTAAGTCAGAAGTTTCAAGGTCTGGCCTGTGTCGAGGCTGGTAGGCCATATCTTTTTCAATATAAAAAGAAAGAGAATATCTGTCAATTTTCGTTATATACGTAATTATACGTCATGCATTATCAACTTCTAATGTTGCACCATAATTAGCATCACTATGCTCTTCGAATTGCATATCGACGTACGTAAGCATCGCTATGGCATCCATGTAGTAACCAGGTGTTCAGTGTTCCCCCGGTCCTTTCCACACACACATGTCTGTTGGCCCTCCTGCCCTCCTTCCATTAGTCTGGGTTCTATAACTTGCATTTGTCATTAGAGAACTAACTGGATTTCCAACATTTAAGTTGATTCCATCCATCTCTCCAACCAACCAACCCACCTACGTTCGCCATCTTTCCAACTAATGAAAGGTCAGGTAATGTGCTAAAAGTTCATGCTACCTTTTTGTTTCTATTTCAGATACGTATTTCTTCCTTAAGTCAATTCTATCAAATATTCTCAAATAAGTAGAGAGATAGATGTGTATGGGTAATAGATATAAATGGATAAAGAGATAGATATAGAAGAAGGTAATGAAAGGTAATGAAAGGTAAAGGTAATGTGTGGTAATGCGCATTAAGGGACTAGTTATCCAAGGAGATGATCCAAGGAAAGCACTTTTGATCCCAGGACAGGACTAGTTACCCAAGGAAAGAACAGGACTAGAATAGGGTAGTTAAGGTAATGAAAAGATCATAAATCCATTATATATGTTGCATTGGTTTGACGAAATTAGATAAAAATAGATTGATTCAACTTAATATATCTAGTCTACTTTACTGGGCTCTGATTGGCTTCTCTCTTATTAGCTTATCTCTTATCTCTTATTGGCTTATAGTCTAGTCGCGGCTTATCTTATTGGCGCTTGACTCTATTCTCGTCTGGGGTATGGGTTGGAAATCCTACTCCCCTGCTCCCCTCCTGATCAATAATATCACCAATAATAAGACTATCACTAATGATGTATTTTATTTTTGGGGCTGGTGGGTAAAAGTTTAGGTTTCAAGGGTTTAGGAGGCCAGTGGTTCGGTCGATTTATAGGTAAACTTCCTAAAATGGCCTAGTTAAGTAATAAGAAAATTAATTTATGTGCAATCCCTCATCGGGAAACTAAAATGATTTTCTCTTTAATGAAACATGCCCTTTTGGAACATTTTATTGGGATTGTCATGTGCCATAGCAATTACTAGTGGGTAGGGGAAATGAGAAAGCAATTGTGTCCAAGTTCTTAATTTCCAGGGAGCAATCTAGATATATACGGGAGGCAAGATAGAGGACAGATAGCATTGATTGAAAATCAGTAAGTTTCTCCCCATCCATTTCTATCAAGGGTGGGAGGATGTGACTTTATCGTACCCTTATCAAATTTCAATTCTCCTAGATCCAGCACCTCAGGTACGGGGGGCCCTCGAGCAAGGTTGTTGCATATGGCTGCGAACTCACTATGGCGAATGAACTAAAATGAAAGCGGATTGTAAAGGGAAGGCAAGGTGTCATAGGTAAAGATTAGTAAGGTAAGGTGTAGGAACAAAAGGTGAGTTCAGAGTTCAGAGGTCAAAGACAGAAAGGAGGGTAAGGAACGATCAGAAGGTAAGGGTAGGAAGGCAAGTTGAGTTCATTGGGAGGCAGTAAGTATGAGGATGGTCCAAAGGAGGTCAGAGGCATAGTTTTCAAAGTATATTCCCACCAAAGGTTGTATGTATAAGGTACCCAAGAAAATCAGATTGTAAGTATGGTCCCAAGTATGAGTGTAAGGCTGAGTTTCAGGATGTTCCCAATGATGTTCCCAAGGCTGAGCTATGATTATTAGGTTTCCAAGTATATTCCGAAGGCTGAGGTATGATTCTTAGGTTCCCAAGGCTGAGTTTCAAGATGTTCCCAAGAAGGCGTTCCCAAGGAAGTGTACAAGGTCAGTATGTATGGAGGTAAATTCAAAGGTTCTAGGGAGGGTAAGGCTGAGGGTATGTAGGGGTGAGGTTCCTAAGGAAGAGTGTAAGGATGGTCCAAAGGCTGAGGTTAAGTTCCCAAGGAAGTCTGAGTTTAAGTCTGAGGTTAGGTATCGAGGGCAATGTCTCTGTGCAGGTACGGTCATTGGAAAGTCGTTCTTCGTCAGTGGCAAGTCGTTATTGTTCTGTTAATTGGTAACACGTAATGCATGTATTGGTGGTTCAGAATTTGAGTTCACCTCACTCAAACTACTTACTTATTTCATTATATACGTGCATATACACCCGTGCATAATAAACACCTCACACTCACAAGTTCTTCCTGAACTTTCATCCCCTTTGTCCTTCCTATCTGCTCTTGTCTCTTTATCTTGGCCAACTTCCATTCATCCAATCAGTATCTATGCACCTAACTTACACTCTCAGGTCTGTATCACTCCATCCATTGGACCGCTGCCCCACCCCCGAAGATGTTGTTTTTTGCGGGCTGACTGAATGCGGGAATGGGGAATGCGGAATGCATATTGGGCCTTCCAGGGTTGGATCGTTCTATGCCCGTGCAAACGCCATTACCATCAAATAACTATTAACAATTAAAACTAATTGTCATTGTTGCCATTGCTATTGTGAATGCCATTGCCAATCAACATCGAACTCAACATGCATTGTGTAACCTACCTCATGCATCGAGTAACCTTCATCATGTAACCTCATCAATTGTACCTCATGCATCAACCTCATCGAGTAACCCCATGTATCATGTAGCTCAACTTTGCAGCTCCCGTAATACTCCTTACATGTATCACATAGAGTATGTATCCCCGAGACTCACCTTAGTCATGCGTCACGTACCGCCCGGTTGCTTCTTTTCGTTTCCATTCAGTGTCGTCTGATGTTGTGCCATGTTGTGGCATGTTGTATTGGCCCTATGCTATCATCCATGCCATATTGTCCTATGCTAAATCGGCTATGGGGTAGGGCAAGTCTATGTGGTGAGTCGGTTCTATAACACAACCGATATATGGAACAAGCAATCGTCAATATGAACCAGGGGAGTTGGCTATACTTGAATGACCAACCAAAACTGTGAGCATTGGTTATGTGCCTGTTTCTGTTGGGTGAGGCTATGTAAGTTGGTTGTTTGGTCCTCCCCCAGAAGACAAATCAGCCACCATTGGTCACTCCTTACCGGCCAGCCAAATAAGAAGACTAATCAGTTTCAAAAACAAAATAAGTTGGCTCACAAGTCAAGCGCGTCTCTTCATACCTGTCCTGTAATTGCACCCACCAACTATCGGGGACTCCTCCAACTGTGCATGGATCAAATCAAATAAATCCGTCCAGTGAAAGGCCATCTATTCATACCCGTCCTATTGCCACTAGTGTAATGACATCCACCCACTATGTTCCAGACTCCCCTCCCCCAACAGTATTGATCCATCAACCAATTTGTCCAGTGGGCATCTCTTATACATGTCCCTCCGGTGCCTACCCTTTTTCTTTCTTTCTTTCTAAGTGAGGTGTATTGGGTGACTGAAGACGAACTGAATGGCGGGGGCCTGTAGGGTATGATCCGACCTTTAGATTGAGAGTTGATCAATACGTGAGCTATGAATGAATGGTCTGCACTATTGGCTGGCAGATGGTTTCTTTTTTCATTTCTCCTTATATACGTTATTATACACTAATTGGCTCATCAACTTCTCCAAAACAGGTGGCATTGTAAGGTAAGCATCACTGATCGGTTCACAAACTGACCAGAATTCGTCGAATGCATCAACTCTAGAATCGACGGCATCAACTATGGGCTCTCGGCGTCTACGTCGATGATGTTTTCCCATGTAATATCTATTCTATTTTTCCCCCGGTATTGGCTAGTGGTACTTGGACCAACCTCCATGCTGGGGATCAACTCTTGGCTCGGCTAGTGGCATCAAGTGAGTCAAAACTATTCATCGAGTGGCTCAACTACCAGCATAGAGTGCATCGCCTCCTTCCTTCCTGGTTGGCTAAAGGGCACATACTAATTGTCACAGACTATAGCTTCATGAACCAACTCTTACCTGACCAGAGCATCATAAATGAACCAACTAGAGCTTCTAGGGTCAATGAGTATCTAGCCCAGCCCAGTATCCCCATTCCACCAAGCTATGACCGGCATCAACACCTGCCGGGGATCATCACCCCTTGGGATCGCCTGCATCAATAGCGCATAGAGTTCCAACATCGAGTAGAAGCAGCATTGAGTGGATCACCACCTGTAATCGATTGGAAGCATCTATTATCAGCATTGAGTATCGAGAATGCATGGAACACATCTGGATCGAAAAGGGGCATTGACTAAAGGCATGTAGTACAACCACCGAGTGGATCGATTCCTTGAGTACCAGCAACATTGACTCTTGGACTTGACTACTGGCGTCACCTCTTGGATAAAGTGATCACTACCTAAATCAACTCTTGGATCACCTCTTGTCATCGAGTGGATAGGCACCAGCAGAAATTGACTACCAGCGAGTATGGTCCTCGCCACCTGGGATCGCTTTTTAGAGTAGCAGCATGGAGTATCAACATCTACTAGCGTCCTCGCCACTTGGATCAAACGCATATACAATAGGCATTGAAAAGGGGCATTGACTAAAAGCATGTAGACCCAACATAGATTGGATTGACTCTCCTGTATAGAGTATTGGCCATTGAGTACCATCATCATTGAGTACAAAGTTGGCAGGCAAGCTGGCAGGCCTAGATTTAATAGCTTTGCCTATTTGCACTCCCACCTTGGCAGAGAGTAGAGGGGTGGGACGACGAACGGATTGTTTGATACTGACCCAAGTGATAAGGCAAGAGCATTATATTCTATCGGTTGAACATGATGGCGTCGAGCAAGATGTCGTGGAACATGAGGACCTATCTGTGGAACATGAGATCGTGGAAAAGAACCAAGCGAGACACTGTTAAGTGAGAAATCTCATTTATTACCCTATCCCGAAAAGTGTTTTTAATTGGAACAAGACTGGGAGGACCTGGAAGGGGGGACACAAACAACCTTACCTGGCCTTCTTCACTGTAGCTCAGGGGAAACAAGTGGAAAGACATGCTCTTACTCACTGATATTGGTTATATTGGTTCTACTCTCATGGTTCAGAAGGCAGAAAGAATAGGAAGGAGGAGTGACTCAATATGCATCACAAGTAAAGGAGATGAAAGTAAACCTTATCCAGCTTCACTCTCTACTAGTTCTAGACTCACTCATAGCATCTAGTGGGAACTACAGAGTTTCAGAAGGCAGAAATAAGCGTTTTCTATTAGCATATATTGGGAACTACAATGGGAACTTCTTATAGTTGTTTATTTCTTTCAATGGAGACAAGATCTTCTTCGCTAGAGCTTAGGGGACAACACTAGTGGACTTTACCTTACCTTATAGCTTCCCATTGTATCTCTTTGAAGTAAAGGCCTCTTTCTTTCAATAATGGATGGACACAACAAGAAGCTTCTTCGCTTACGCACAGTGAAGTAAGGTTTCTATTTCTATTTATTTTTCAAAGAATGGATGGAGACTAGCCTATAGCTTCTTCACTAGAGCTCAGGGGATCATCGACGCTCTGCTAAGTAATCTCTTTCAAAGAATGGATACAACCTCTTGCTTCTTCGCTAAAGCTCAAGCACTGAACTAGCTTCACTTACGCTCAGCTATATAAGTTCTTTCTAATAAGGAATGGAAATAGGAATAATAGTCATCCATTTTTTATAAGGGTTATAAATTGATTTGTTTATAGATGTGATAAAGAAAGGGGACTTTAGAGTAGTCATATTACTTGCACTAAAGACTAGTTGTAGTCTGTTGTCGTAGTTGTGTCCACACCACATGCATGAACTAAGAACTACTACCTCACTGCTAATAGTACTTACTTTTGTCGTAGTTATTTCTCTACAGACTAAAGCACGTTAAAAGGCAAGTTACCTTAAGGCATGGGACTAAGACTAGGGACTAGGGACTTGTCGCTAGTCCATACCGTATGCAAGTGGGACTTAAGCTAGAGTCTCTATAGTAGGAGTAGGTAGGTCAACTTCCAGTGCCAGTGAAACGTAGATATGCAGGTATCATAGTCGTCATAATTCATATAGAACGGCAAGTTCCCTTTCCTCTCGTTCTAAGCTTTCTTTCTTAGTGCCTTTATGTGGGGGAAAAAGAACAAATTAGATTTCTCACGGGTAAGTGAAAGCCTGGTTCTTTTTCCCTTTCCCACCGTGAGAGGGTGAGAAATTCTCTTTATTTCAACTAATTAGATTCTGTTGTTTCCTATCGTGAAAGCCTTAACTTGCCTTAGTACTAGCCTTATTCCGGTAAGGTCTCCATCCTTAAGTTCCAGCTCCCCTACAACTCTGAACTAATTCTAGCTCTATCAGTTCCATTGTTTTGAACTAGATGCTATTAGTATTGTAGTTCCACTAGATACTATTAGTATAGAACTCTTCTTTCTGCCTTATTCTCTTTCTCAGTATTTCCAGCCTAAGAAGGTTGTCTCCATTCTTGTCATTCTAAATCTAAAAAGAAAGATAGAGTGCCTCGCCTTTGTCGTTACGTGCCTGGTAGCCTTAGTCTGTGTATATTAGCTTTAGACACTGGATTAGTCGACTTAGTTGCATGGACTGCCTTATGGACTTTTCAGGTCTTGCTTACTTACTTTAATTAGTCTATTTTTGTCCATCTTATGCCATAAAGACTTTCTTACTTGCCTTAGTATTAAGCTTCCGAGAAAGAACTATGGCAACAGTAAGAACTACTAGCTTCCATCTTATTAGCTTTTGTCTTAAGCCATAAGAACTACTAGCTTAGTCTTATGTAGTAAGTATTATTACGCAGTAGTCTTAAGCTTACCGTATCAGAACTACTAGTTTTTCCACTCTACCTTTCGCCTTAGTCCAACTATTATCCTTAGAGTCAGTCCCATGGCAGCCTTAATAGACTCTATTAGTCCATATGTAAGTTCCATGGAGTCAAGACTTGCTTTCTGACTTGCCTTAGTCTTCACAGGACTATTAGTCGTCTCCATCCATATAGACTTCGAGGTCCATAAGGTATATACTTCTGCATCCATGTCCACACGAGATGGGACAAGAGATATTGAGTTCCCCATGTTCCCAATAGAACTTAATCTTCTGTTGATTCTGTTCTATGTGCATTGGTCGGGTGAAGTGAACGACTTCAGTTTATGAATGTTTTCAGTGAATGGATTCGTGTGCAGATAGTGAATGAATGGCTTCAGTGAACCTTCTACGGTTGAATGGGCTCATGTGTGTTGTTTTTTAATGGGGCATCCACTTTTTTCCACATTGTTTGGCACTCAACAGCACGGTATAGTACGTATGGCACACAGTACAAGGATGAATAATCTTGTTAGTGAGTCATAGTGATTTCACAAGCAATTTAACACAACTAATTATAAACAATACACCTCTTGAGATTTGTTCATTGACATATCGAAAAAGAAAGAAATCTACATGGATTATGTGACATTCTATGTGTCTTGTAATGCCTTCTGTTACCTGATGGCTTTTGGTCAGTTTGGAAACCGATGGATTCTTATATATATATAAGAATATATATAATACTCTAATCTATGTTGGGTGGGATTAATTAGAGAGTTGGTTGGCTTGTAGCTTGTTGGTTAGCTTGCTCACTTATGAGCTGGAATAATTAAGAAGTAGGTTCGCTTTCGATCCAAATATGATTATGAAAGGAGGGAATTTAGTAAGCATGCTATAAGGTGGTGCTTATCTTATTGTGTGTGTGGATATGCACGTATATAAAATGAAATCATTGGGAATATCCTTTGAAACCTCATCCCTATACCCTTATCCTCTGCCCTTGAGACCTCCAGACTTCACCTCTATCCTCGATAACCTCCTCATCCTCATCCCTCCTTGAGACTATGGGAACCTATACCCTAGGCCCTCTATACCTTACCTCTACCTACCTCTCTCTACACTCTATACGTTCAACAGTTCAATTAAGTTCAAGCCATTTCATACAAACGTTCATTGAAATGAAAGCATACACGTGAAGTTAAGTCTACGTGAATATATATATATATATAATACATGAAATCATTAAACGATACCGATAGTGTTAGTGAGGTGCAAAGAACCAGAGGAAGGCCCTTTAGCTCGAACTCTATCTCTCTATATCGATAGCTACCGATACTCTATAACCTCTCTACGCTCTAACCTAGGCCCTCTAAACTCATACTTAACCTCATCTTTAACCTCCATCCCTACATCCCCTTGATCCCTCTAGACTCTACTCATACTAGAACCTCTAAAGAAAATAAAGAGATTAAGTGAAGTTGAGTGAAAGAAAGAGTGGATGCGGGTTCGCTACGCGAGAAAGAAAAGAGTGGAAGTCGAGCGATGTCCTTGCTCTGACAATATTTGTTAGTGAAAAAGGGGTCCATTGTTATTTGTTGAAATCTAATTTATTCTTATTTCAACTATTGGGATGGGAGAGTTGCACTAATTAGAAGTCTCATTTCAACTATTGAGATAGTTCACTACAGTGAAAATCACGACCTTGGGAACTCTTGTGTACACATGGAGCCTTTTACCCATGATTCATTTAAAGAAGCATGCACACCAGATGAGGATTTTAAAGAGGTGTTTCAACAACTATATGGCCAAATTTGTGTATTAAGAAGGTTATTTCAAGGCTAACTATGTATATTACTACAATTCCAATTCTATCTAATTCCCATTTTTGTATAATAAAAACGAGTTTTTATCAGGTCGGATTCGTATATCATCGGGGCAAGAAAATGGAGATTCTTGTTACTAAACTATACCTTTCTAAATGTTTCTCTCTGAGAGGTATACCCTTGCACCCAGGCCCACTTCACTGATAGGAAAAGGATTTGATCCGCTAGTCGATGCCAAAATAAGGTAGGTCAGCCAAGAGCTAGTGGCACATGATAGCCAGTAAGTTGTGTCAGGAGGTCGATATCCAGTATCATTAACAAGAGGTCTTCAACGAGTTGAAGGCCCAGTGGATGTCGAAGAAGGAAAGTTGATTGCTTTCTTTATTATACTTTCACCCCGGAAGTAAGGAGTGCAGACAGGGTATGTCTTCGAGATGGGGCAACGGACGGACTACAGTCCACATTCTTAGATAAGGATGGTTGTGGTAGTGGTGGATTACAACAGACCACGTCTACTGAGAAATAGTTCATTTTACCCACCCGAACATAGTGAGAATATATGGTTGTTACTTACGAGCATATCGATTGAGTTCAATGGATTGGATTGAGAACTGAGTAGTCTTATGATGCTTGTTGGATGGAATAATTAATTGATAGGTTTGCTTTCAATCCAAATATGATTATGCTAACAAGGGGGGGCTTTTGTAAGCATGCCAGAAGTTTCTTAGCTTTTTTTTTTCATCGTTACGTATATAATTCTATCATTGGAATATCCTTTTCAAACTCATCCCTATAGCCCTCGATCCTCTGCCCTTGAGACCTCCATCCTTGGGACTATCCTTGGAAACCTCTACCTCATACCTAATAAGCCTTGGGACCTTAACCTCCTTTGGTGGGAATAGAATTGGGAACCTCTTGAAACTCCTTCCTTGGGTACCTCACCCCTACATACTTACACTCAGACATATTGACCCAGCGCACATACCTCTGACCTCACCTTGATAGCCTACCCTTTCCCTCTGAACGAAACTTGACAGCCTTACCCCTTTTTACTACCCTTGTTCCTACACTTGCCTTTTGAACGAACCTTGAAAGCCTTACCCTTAGAACTACCCTTTACTTCCTACCCTTGCCGCAGTCAGTTCACCACAGTATGACAACCGCAACGAAACTTAATGGGGCCCCACCTCCCCCTCGATCCTGGACTAGTAACGGGATGCTTAAAACTTGACATCGACATGCTTGAAGTGTTACCGAATGATCGACGCTGAGCGAACCAGAGTGGTGGTTGTGATGGAAGAAGCCAAGTCATGGGAGGTCATTAATACTTATTGGATGATTGCACTGATGTTGGTTGGCCATATCGGAATGGACAAAGGGGACCGAAGTAAAGGAGTGTGATTGAGGTGGGTGGGTTGGTGCACCGAGTCCATGAACCAACGATAATGGAATGATGTGTTTATGTTAAGCGAACCAGAGCTTAAGAAGAAGTGGTGTTGTCGATGTGAACGAGTGAGTGGTGTTAGTGAGGTGGGTGGTGCTTAACTTATTGTGTGGATATGCACATATATAACGCAATCATAGCTTGTGCTTTTTGTGGGTGGCTTAACAATGACTCTTCAGTGATGAATCGCTTTTGTGGTGAATGGATTCCTTTGTGCAAAGAGTGAATGGCTTATATGTGAGTTCCTATGTTCCCACATACCGGAGTCAACTTCATCGCATACCCAATTACCATCACAACATGTCACATCCACCTAGCATGCACAGTACGAAAAAGGTAGATACAACGGGTGGAAGGAAGGAGTACATAGTGAATGAATGAATCAAGGGTCGAAGACACAAGCTTGCTTGCCGCCAACATAAAGACAATGATAGGTGGGATTCTAGATTGTGATATTACTTGTTGCCAATATTGCTTGTACGGATGGCTGGGATAAGAAAGAGTCAGAGCTTGCTTTCGCTTGCTATGGATAGATAGATTGATTGATTGATTTCACACATCTGTAGAGAGGGGTGATCCAACAGACAGACAAATGAATGCTTTAACGTTGGTTACAGATTGATACAGAACACAAGGAAGGGTCTACAACTAGCTACTCACAGGGGCAGGGGCAGGGGGGAGGTGCCATATAGAGCCATTCAGGGAGGGCCCATTCAAAGAGGGATATTCTAGGAGGGCCATACGAGTGATTTGATTTTCTTTATGAGTTTTCTTCCTCTAACCAAAGCCAACCAACTGCTTACTCGAACAAAAACACCGATCGAATCCATTGCACCCTAAGTGAAATGGTCTCGTCATTCTCTAGCCACTTTGAACCTTCAACAACACCTACGTGATCCATCACACCAAGATGCTCATACCAAATTGTGTTATATATTTTGATTCTACTTCTTCAATTTAAATTCTGATTTATTCAATTGAGAAAGACCTATTGCGCTTATCTCTAGAACCGATTGAGTATTCTTTCGAAACCCAATGATATAGCCATCCCACCCATTGCAAACATACCAACACTGCATTCAAAACAGTTTGTATAGTAAGACCAGTTAGTATAAAAAGAATAGTTCATCCATCATATCAAGCACCCCCCTCCCACATCGATACACAACATGAAATTTGTTTTCCCCATATTTCACAATCATATTCCACGATACAAAGGGACACATTAACAAACTATACCCTTTTTAGGGCGTTTCTCTATGATTGTCGATCATAGCCGATAATCACAATCCAGGGAGTTTTAGATGCTGGTACTCTATGATAGGTTGTGATTCGATGACAGGATGTCCGGACTCGATGCCAAGTAGATATCCCCATAATGGAGGTACCCATTAACTCTACCGCTTGTCAATACCCCGAAAAACCTCATCATCGTAGATCAATGTCGATAGCCACTAGTCGATACCAAGAGTCAATGCACTCAATCCAAGAGTAGATGCAGTCGATCAGTACCAAGAGGTGTCGATTTACGCTAGCCAAGAGGATAAGGACATTTTCACATATATCGGAGTAGCATATCCGAGTCACCTTCAACACATGCCACATCCACCAGTACGGGAAGAAGCTATGGGGGATAACCGCTACGGGAAAGGTACTCATCTTTATTCCCATCAATCGATAAATCTCTCAAGACTGACTGAAACTCAGGGCGGACTGAATCATTCGTCCATTTATTCCTTGCCTTCATTCTTTGGGCGAGCAATTCTTCCAGTTATGATTTATATATGTAATAACGCTTTAGCAGACAATGCTGCTATTATATATGTAATTATGCATTTCTTCCCCTCAAAGAGCTCTGTGAAGGTCAGGTCAGGTCCTGGTCAACCCTTCGTTACAGTTTGGGAAGATATTCGAGGCTCAAGATTTCTTCCCCTCAAAGAGCTCTAGATTGAGGGAAGAATATGATGACCTTACTTGAGCTCTGCTAAGGGGTTATCCCAACCCTTCTCATTTGAACCCAGTAAGTAAGTCGGGTAACTAAGTAAGAGGGTCTTTCACTCGATCAATTCATCCCTTGATTCCTTTCTCAATCCCTCTCCCTTTGGTCTCGCTTGCTTGCGCATCCTTTTGCAAGACCTACTATCCAATATGATACCACCTCACTGTCATTCGGTAACAATATATCCCGCTTTTGGCTTTCAGCTTCCAACCCAACAACCGGCTAGTGAGGGCCTAATGGTAGCATGAGATCAAGTTCACAGCTGCCCAACCTAGCGAGGATCTAGCCTAATAGCAGCATGATAGATACGAGAACTATATCCTCTGGCTCAAGCACTCATATCCCTATCTGTGCCTTTGAAAGGCTCAATCACTACCGTTCGGTCAAAGTAACATTACTTACTGTCGCTCGGTAACAATGAATCTATGTTGCTTCCAGCTTTGCAGCTTCAAACAACCAGCTAGATCGGTATGGCTACTTCCCAGCGCAAGGCTTAGGAGGTTTATTAGCCCGTGTATTATCTACTATCAATAATATATGATGATATTGCATATATACGTTGAAATTCCATGTAAGGTGAGATCCCCTTAGCCTTAGCCATTCCCATATGTATGGGGTTTACTCCTATGATTATTCATACTTCTTCTTTAGATGATACTTTGTGTAGGTAGCACCCATTCTCCTTCCTCCCATGCTATATTGGGATGGGTATTATCACCATGAGGTTGAAAAACCGGATAGGGTATAACCAATTGGACATAGAATCTCCATGTCCTCCATGTTCTCGTTTGGTTGGTACTACACCCAAAACCTTAGGATTAGCACCCTAAGTCTACACCACTTGTTGGGATAGTCTCCCCATCATATGTGGTTTGTTCAACAGTTGGTTGGTCCATGCAAAACTTCCTCATTCCACATTTTTCCTGTGTAAAAACTTCATTTGGATGGTTCAGATGAATATCCATCGGGAATATCAAATGGAAATTTTCTTTAGTTAGAATGGCATTTCAGTCAAATTCCCTCTAGATTGATCAATCGTACTAATCCAATGGGGGAATAATCCAATAGATTATGTTGCATCAAATAAAACCAGGTGAATCCATGTTGTTAGTGTTGTTAGTTGGTTGGTTGGTGGTACATATACCATCCCCTACTTCCATAGCTGAGAGGATATTATGCCTTCTTAACTAAAATGAACTATCTGAACTAAACTATTGGAAGTAGAGAAACTAAACTATATGAACTATCTGAACTATATGAACTATATGAATCTTATAGGATGAAATAAATGAGGATGGAACTATATGAATTCCTAAATGAATCTATAGGATTATCACCCAAAGTGTAAACCACTTGGAATAGTTTCTCCATGTGATCCATTGGAATCATAGAATCTGTGTCCCCCGTGTTGTTTGGTTGGGATAGCCAATAGACACTATCTGATTCCGTGCACTTGGTTCCATTTAACATACGATACGCACATTGATATGTCCTCGCCCTTCTTTGGTCGGGCGAGCCCTTATGTCCTTGCCTAATAAGAATTTGTACTATGTTCTAACTCTTCATCACCTTGTTGAATAAGCCAGTCCCACAGTAACAGGTATATGGCATGGGGAATAATTAACAACAAGGGGAAATACCAATAGATGATTCATATCTATGGCAACCATTCCATAATAAACAGCTAGTTGAATTTATGATTGGTTTGGTTGGACCAGAAGATGAAAACTTTGAATCTAATTGATAGGGTTTGGAAGTGTATGTACTAAATTACTAAATATACCTATCTATATAATATACCGGAAAGTCCATGTTTCATAGGTGATAACCTTAGCACCTCCCATAAGAGACAACTATTGGTCCATAGAAACAACCAGTTGTTGAATCCATGTTAGTTTAGTTGATTGGTCCATAAGATGATAACTTCTTCCAATTTGAGGTTGTTGATCAATACCTATTTTTTAGGGACATTACATGGGGGAAAAGCAAATAGATTTTCTTATCCAGAGATTTTCCTAGTGGTTGGTGGGATAGCCTACCCCATCATGAGAATAGTTCCCCATGAAGATGGAGAGTTCTACCTCTTATGAGGTTTAACCACCACCAATAGGTGATGATTAGATTCAACCAATAGGGTAGGGTAGGACACGAACAAGTTTACAGACTGATACGGCACTATGAATAGGTTCCACTACCAATATGGGTTATTGGTTTGTTTCCACTACCGATAGAGACCATGAGGTTCCCCACCGACAGGGGCAGCACTATCATAGGGGAAGCACTATGAGGTAGGTCTGTTAGGCCCATTAGTGATTGAGGAGGGGCATTACGACATGCCTCTCGAACCTTTACATTGATGCCTAGACACACCCCCTATAGCTAATCAACTATAGATCTAGAGTCTTCTAGACATAAGAATCAGATAGATGAGAGGAGGGTTTCAAACCCGTTCAGTGTGTGTATATCGATAAGATACAATATTGAATTGATACGTCCCAATCAAAAACAAAAAGACTCCTTAATTAATGAGGTATGCTCTTTATTGACTTCTCGATCGATAAGGGAAATCTGAGAACGACTCCTTGGTTTATGAGGTCAAAATTAGATTGACTACCTGATAGATAAGGAAAGTATTAGAGTGACTCGTCCCTCAATCCCAGGATCCGGGACCTTTCCCCTTCATGGATGTATCTTATGAAGTGGTTGAAAAACGTGCTATGTTAGCTTTCGGCGACTACGGCACGGGGAAACGCACTAATAAAACTAACTTTCCATGAGTTACTAGCGACAACGGCAACTAGTTAACGGCAATTGTGGTGACCCTTTCCTTTGAGTTAGGGCGCCCTTTACCCCCTCCTTGGAATCTGGGCAAATACTCCTTAAATAGTGAATTAGGGACGAGCTACATAAGTAATCACTCACTGGTTTATGAGGGAATGCTTTAAATGACTCCCTTCTCAAGGGGGTAAGCCTAATAATGACTCCTTCATCAATGAGGGAAGTCCTCAGTGGAAGTGGATTAGCATACAAGCATAAGTACTGCGGAAGTGATTTCTTCAATCGGAAGTGATGCGGAAATTTGGATCTGTCCCTTCCTTAAGGAGAAAGCCAATCAAAGAGTAACTAATTAAGTGCAATAAAATGCAACCACCACATCGTAAATAAAGAAAAGACCTTTATGAATTATTTCTTGATAAGGAATGGTGACAAAGGGTACATTGGTTCACTGGGGTTAGAATCCCCAGGTACCCATCCTCTGTGAGTAAAAGAAGAATAAGAAGGGCCCAATAGAAAAATAAGGATATAATAGCCCCCTTAACAACAAATGAGACTTATTATAATACATCAATGGACTACTTTGTTCGAAGCAGGCAATAAGTTAGGGTTTACCAAATTTGGAAAATCTACCCCTACCACGGGGGAGTGGAAAGTATCCTCTCCCTATCGGTCGAGATACAACGTAACCTAGCCCCTTCTCATTCACTAGTTTTGTTCACGTGGGGTACAATAGAATCTTTCATCGAGAGACAAAGTATATTTCTGTGGTAAACAAAAAATAGTCAGTTTTTTTTATTGGTGATGAACAAGAATAGAACAACCAGTTGGTTGGTTCTTTCATGAAGATATAAACCACCTGGTGACTCCACATTCTCTAATTGGAAGAACAGAGATGACATACCAAGTCCCATTCAAATCTGGAGTTAACTCCTATTTATTCATACCCATAAACACTTATTTCACAGGCAAACTAAAGGAGAAAGGTTGGTTCATCCTCTTAAGGTGATCCTACATCTGAATAGAAACCTATTTAATCTTCTGATTCTTTTTAGTCTCAGTTATTTTTCCAAACTCCCGTCTAATTGATCCTCTAAAACGAAAAGAAAAACCATTAATTTATTTGTAATCCTTCGGTCTGTCTTCTTCTGAACATGGTTAGTTTATATATAATTCTCTTCTTAAGTCTCCTTTTATAAAGCCCATATCCTCAGAATCCAAAGCTCTTATTTTAGGGAATTTACAAGGGAAAATGGCTAGTAACATTCCTCGTGGAGTAGGAAATCCACCTCCTCCACCTCCACCTCGAGTAAACCCTTGGTTGGAAACTAGATATAGAGCCATTCAGTTGCATGTAAATCTGCATGACATACCTGAGAACTATCTTTCAACATTGCCTAAACTTAGTGGGGATAATGAGATTATTGTTGAAGATCAATGTCTCACTTTCACGATTGTAATGATAACCTGGCTATTGATAAAGAAGATGTTTATCTAAGATTGTTTTTTCATTTTCTTGAAGGGGATGCAAGAAAATGGTTCAAAGGCTTAGCTCCTAACTCTATTGATTCTTGGGTATCATTTCATCTATGTTTATTATAGGCACCTTCATTAGGCTAGATTCATTAGAGGCTAGGTTCCATTATTATGGTATTTTTAGGATGATGACTTCTATATATCCTTTCTATTTATTGAAACCCAGAGCCTTTTGGCCAAGGATCGTATTATATTAATGGGTGGAGGAACACAAACCTGAAAAGTTGATGAGATTGACAATCACCTGACATCACTTATGATACTGGCATCAAAGCATGTGACTAAAATGCCATTTATTCGACAACTGTGTAATGAACTATTATTCTTTCTTAATGAACTATTCTTTCTTCTTCTTTCTTCTTAATAAGCTCTGAGCTTAAGCAAAGGTAATCACGTAGTGCTAAAAAGGTTGGTATACCTATCTTCTGAGAGTCAGGCATAAAGATGTTTTTATTAACATCTCGATTTCATCAAGTAGTTGCTTGTTTTCATACAACATTTAGATTGGTTCATTATCAGAAATCTCTAGATCAGGTAGTTATTCTTTATTAAACAGGGAGTAGGTTGGTTCATTATAAGTTTTTTCCCCTCTAGAGGCGTACCTGGAATCAATACGCTTTTCACCCGAGTTTCATCATCACCCAAGTTCAACCATCACCCAACTAAATTGAAGCTTGATTAAATTGCTTGAAAGTCACAAGTTCGATAGAGACACTCCTATCGTCACAGGTTCCTCCAAAGAGTTAGTCCTCCCTTAGAGAGCTCATTAACTTAATTGTTTTCGTGTAAGTCTCCTTTGATTGATATTGATTTCCTTCCAATTCTCTCGTAAAGCTAGAACTTGAAGTCTTGAAGACATATAATCATCACCCTTCATGTAAGCGCACATCCACTATTCTTTTCTTCTTTCAAGCAAGTGAAAATCCTCCATCCTTTCAATCTAGTGAGTCTCTTTTTTTTCTAATTAGTAGTGCGCTCCCTAAGCTTGCTTCCTATTGCCTCGCAAAAAGCTGGGCTATCTATAAGGTAGGATGTTGGGCCATAAGGTGTTCAGGTGGTGGGGACAATAGCTACATAAATATTTTCTTTCTGGTCTATGAAACTCCATCTCATTCAAGGTAGGAACTATTTTTTGTTTGGGTAAGAGAAAACTATTTAGGTAAGAGAAAGGAAGGTCAGTAAGTAAGGGGGTCTTGTTTCATTTTCCTACTTGCATAAATTATGCTTGAAGGGGAGGGACTTTGACACAATGACTCAAAACAAAAGATTGCATCGTAAGACCACAGGTAAGGTTCATGGGTATGGGATTTCCTCGATTCAGCACTTCATGTCATGGTAGAATGACTTCCATAACTTATCTATTTCTTGAAGAATGGAGTGTAATGACCAAATATCATATGGAAGGATGAACTACATGAAGGTCGATGGCTTAAAAACTACCCTAAGGGAAAATGAAAGTGTTTATAAATCGCGCTAAAAAGGAATTGAAAATCGCTTGGCCAAGTAACTTATTGATGAGGGGGGACAAGGAACCATCATTGAAGTGATTTTTATATTTTCCATGAAAAACTCTCGGGCTCCGAGCTAAAATGAAAGTCATGATGTAGAGTTAAAGGCTAAGAGAGGCGGCGGAACAGACATACCCCTATGGGAGTCAGACATACAGATGTTCTTTTTCACATTTCTCCATTTTCATTAGTCTTATGAAAGCCTCTTGGTTGGTATCATAAGGGAGTTGCTCGTGATAATATAGTTGTTTGTGAAAGCAGGTAATGGTTCGTGATTTTACAGCAGGTAGATTGATTCATTATTAGGGTTTTCCCCTCCAGGGGTTGACCTCGAATCAATACATTTTTCACCCGACTTATACCATCACTAAACACTAACGCTACCATCCAACTTCCACTCACTTTTAGCTGTATTTATTTGCCTGACAGTTCTTAGTGGATTTGCTTGCTTAAAAGTCACAGGTTCAAGAGAGCCACTCTTCCCTTAAAGAACAACCCATTCACTTAGTTGGTATAGCATCCGTGTAAGCTTCCTTTAATTGAGATTGATTGAGATTGGATTTCACTTCAATTAGTTCTTCACGTTCAAAAAAAAGCTAGAACCACCCTCCCTTCACGTAAGTGTATAGCCTCTGTTCTTTCAAGCACATGAGCATCCTCCTTCAAGTGAGCATTATATGAGTGTCAATGGAAGTCGACTGAAACTGTACAGGGACAGCCATGCTTCCCCTCATAAAGAGAAAAGGACTATGACATCTAGGTGCCAAGTGCAGTTGAAATAGGCACCAGACACTAAAAAAGGTCTGCACATAGGGTAGGAGTAGGAAAAGGATATTACAAAGCACAAGGATGTTTCAATAACTTACTGTCGTAGAGGAGCACTAGGTATCCTACCTGGAACTTCTTATGTTTGATATGTCAATCATTCCATACCTTCTCCCTTGCCTTCTGTACTTGTTGATGAAATCCTGCAGTAAACCTGTCTTCCTTTAATTCAAATAACTACGATAACCTATCCTCCATTGTGCTAGAGTCTTTCATTTATGTGAATGCAGCAATCCTTAAGCTAGGTACAGTATATTCCATAGGCATTATAGCTTCCTAACCATATACCAAGATAAAGGGTGTCACTAACCAGTCAAATTTTTACAAGTTGTCCTATAAGCCCACAGTACTGTTGGAATTCTCAAGTCCCGGTCGTCGCGGTTTGCATTGCATATCTTGGTCAAAGCATGTTATAAAATCTTGTTGAAAGCTTCGACAGTTCCATTGGCCTGAGGGTGATATGGTGTACTCTTCTGATGGTAGATATTAAATGACTCTGCCAGTGCCTCAATGGTCTTATTCAGGAAATGGGTTCCCTGATCACTCATTCAAATCCTTGGGCAACCAAATCTAGTTACGATATTTTCAAATAATAACCTCGCAGTTGTCGTAGCACTGCAGTCTTTCACTGGTTCCACCTTAGCCCACCTAGTTAAGTAATTTTTCATAGTGATGATGTATCTAGCCCTTGACCCTTTAGTTGGTGGGTTAATTGGTCCAATAAAGTAAATATCCCACTTGTCAAATGCTTGCAATGTTACTTGAGGTACTAATGGAATTTCATCTCTTCTTGAAGGTTTTCTAACCCTCTAACATACATCACAAGACATACACGATATTATTTTTCATCCTTATGTAAAGTAGGCCACCAAAGACCTGCTCGCAATATTTTCTATGTTGTAGCTTTCCCTGCATAATGCCTTCCTGCAACTCCTTCGCGGGCTTCTACCAAAATCATAGGTCTTTCATGTTCTAACATGCATCTTCTCAAGATTTCATCTGGACCTAACTTATACAGTTTCCTTTCTATGAGTTGATAATATGTTGCCTTCACCACTAAATGTTTCTTCTATGCAACTATGTATTCTTTAGGGGCCATGCTTGTGCTAAAAAACTGAACAATATCTTCGAAGTAGTTATACACCATCCTAACTGAAAATAGATGCGCATCAGGCAAGTTATCATCTAAATTTGTTGGTTCTTCTCCTGTCTCCAACCTTGACAAATGGTCAGGTCCTACATTTCACTTCCTCGATTTGACCACAATTTCAAAATAATACTCTTGAAATAAAAGTAACCATCTGTAGATCTCCCACCCCCCCCCTCCCAACACTGGCTTGTTGACCAGATCTCTTCAAGCACAATGGTAAGTCACCATCTTAAAATGAGACCCCAATAAATAGTGCCTAAACTTTTGAAGTGCATATACCACTATCAAACCTTCCCTTTATGTCGTAGTATAGTTCTTCTCAGCTATGGACAATTTCCTGCTTGCAAAGGCAATGTCCGCTCATTCATTTATTTTTCTCTTTCTATACAAGAGAGCTAGACAAAACAGGGGATTTTATCTTATAAGGATAATAATAACTCTGCGTATGAAAAGAAAGATAATAAAGAAAAGCTCATTAAAGAGAAAGAGAAGAAGTACATGAAAATATTGTAACAAAACCCTTTATTAATCATTATGGTCAAACACTAGACAAAAAGGTATCTCCCTGAGACTATATCAAACAAGTGTTGCATGGCAGCATAGTCCCTGCCTAAAAGTTAATTTACCTGCAAATTAAAAGTTAATTTGTTGAGTTAATTTACCCTGAACATCTTAATTGTTGGTACAATTATTTGGTGATACCATCTTGGATTCAATTTGTAGAAATCAATGTGAAGAGAATTGAACCAAGAAGATGGAAGATTGTAGAATTAATGATATCTATCGTATAATATTAATATTAAATATCATATTCATTATTAATATGTGATAAATTTTGTTAAATTTTATTCAGTTAATTATTCAAATTTATTTTTATTTTTTATTTTTCATTTCCAGCTTGTTTCGATGATATACATTTTGCACTCAACACTTACGTCATATACATTTTGCACCCAACAATTACGAAGTCGCGGTTTCACATTTATAGTCATGTTTATGTATCACTAGTCCGACCCCGACCGACCGCAACATGGGATTTAGTAATTTATTATAACATTGTACCAAGATTTATAGTAATTTATGTAATGCTATAACATTTTTTACTTAAAGAATAGTATAAACAATTATTTAAATTTTATTCAATATTATTTTTAATGTTTTTAAATGTAAATTTGGAATTTTGATTTTGTTTATGATAATAAAAATTTGTACCTATAAATTTATCCTTCTTAATTCTGGAGTTAAAATGGATATATACTTGTATATACTATTTTATATTAATATTAATAAATAAACTATAAATTAAATTTATGATATCTATCCTATAATATTAATATTAAATACCCTATTCATTATTAATATGTGATAATGTTTTGTTAAATTTTATTCAATTAATTTTTTGAATTTATTTTTATTTTTCATTTTTTATGTTCACACTGTTCCGTGATATACATTTTGCACCCAACAATTACGGAGTCGCAGGTTCACATTTATAGTCATGCTTATGTATCATGAGTCACATTTATAGTCATGCTTATGTATCATGAGTCTGACCCGACAGCAACATGAGATTTAGTAATTTATATAATATTATAACATTGTACGAAGACTTATAGTAATTTATATAATGTTATAATATTTTTTACTTAAAGAATAGTATAAACAATTATTTAAATTTTATTCAATAATATTTTTAATGTTTTTAAATGTAAATTTGGAATTTTGAAATTTCCATTTTGTTTATGATAATAAAGGTTTGTACCTAGGAATTGATCCTTCTTTACTCTTGAGTTAAAATGGATATATACTTGTATATACTATTTTATATTAATATTAGTAAATAAACTATAAATTAAATTTATGATATCTATCTCATACTATTACTATTAAATATTGTATTCATTATTAATATGTAATAATGTTTTGTTAAATTTTATTCAATTAATTATTCAAATTTATCTTTATTTTTAATTTTTCATGTATAATTTTCTTGAATATTATTTTTGATGTTTTTAAATGTAAATTTGGAATTTTGATTTTGTTTATGATAATAAAGGTTTGTACCTAGAAATTGATCATTCTTGACTTTATAGTTAAAATGGATATATACTTGTACATATTATTTTATATTAATATTAATAAATAAACTATAAATTAAATTTATGATATCTATCATATAATATTAATATTAAATATCGTATTCATTATTAATAGATGATAATGTTTTGTTAAATTTTATTCAATTAATTATTAAAATTTATTTTTATTTTTCATTTTTCATGTCCACCTTGTTCCGTGATATACATTTTGCACCCAACACTTTCGTCATATGCATTTTTCATTTTTCATGGTTCAATTTGTTCAGCGATATACATTTTGCACCCAACAATTACGGAGTGGCAGTTTCACATTTATAGTCATGCTTATGTTTCACGAGTTAGACCCTGACCCCCGACGACAACAACATGAGATTTAGTAATTTATATAATATTATAACATTGTAAGAAGATTTATAGTAATTTATATAATGTTATAACACTTTTTACTTAAAGAATAGGATAAACAATTATTTAAATTTTATTCAATATCATTTTTAGGAATTTCTATTTTGCTTATAATAATAAAGGTTTGTACCTAGGAATTGATCATTCTTGACTCTAGAGTTAAAATGGATATATACTTGTATATACTATTTTATATTAATATTAATAAATAAACTATAAATTAAATTTATGATATCTATCATATACTATTACTATTAAATATCGTATTCATTATTAATATGTGATAATGTTTTGTTAAATTTTATTCAATTAATTATTCAAATTTATTTTTATTTTTCATTTTTCATGTCCAGCGTTCCCTGATTTTCGTTATATACATTTTGGTGCAAAATGTGATAATTTTTTGTTAAATTTTATTCAATTAATTATTCACATTTATTTTTATTTTTCATTTTTCATGTCCAAAGTGGTCTGTGATATACATCTTACATCCAACACTTCCGCCATATACATTTTGCACCCAACAATTCTGGACTCGCAGGTTCATACTTATAGTCATGCTTATGTATCACGAGTCTGACCTACCACAACATTAGATTTAGTAATTTATAGAATATTATAACATTGTACCAAGATTTATAAATTAAATTAATGATATCTATTCTGTAATATTAATATTAAATATGGTATTCATTATTAATATGTGATAATGTTTTGTTAAATTTTATTCAATTAATTATTCAAAATTATTTTTATTTTTCATGTCCAGCATGTTCCGTGATATACATTTATTTCTCTGAGACAAGAGGCAGACTTTGAGGCCTGTTAAGTAAACATTTAAGGTTGTCAAAACCGTCCAAGGGTCTCTCGTTGTGTAAACATTTAAGAAAAAATGTGTGGCGGGCCTCTTTAGGTACTTTAAGTACTTAATAATAATGAAAAATAGACAAACCTTGAATACGCTAGCATATCAAACATTGAGATAAATTTAGCTAGCAGAAAATGCTAAGACAAACATTCGAATGCTAGCATTAATCCACCTTCAAACAATGCATAAGAAAATATATGATTCAAAAAGACCATATATGATCAAAAAGTTTGGATATGCTAAAATATAAAACATTGGGAATAGCGAAGCCGACAATAAGACCTCCAATTATCCAATGATCATGACATATATAGTACTTTTTATTATATAAAAATCAATGTTTTTTGTTTCCTAGTTCCAACATTAGATATTATGCAAATATTTGTGGTTACTATTTAATATTAATATTAATAAATAAACTATAAATTAAATTTATGATATCTATACTATATTATTACTATTAAATATCGTATTCATTATTAATATGTGATAATGTTTTGTTAAATTTTATTCAATTAATTATTCAAATTTATTTTTATTTTTCATCTCCAACGTTCCCTGATATAGATTTTGCACTCAACATTTCTGTCATATACATTTTGCACCGAAATGTGATAATTTTTTGTTACATTTTATTCAATTAATTATTCACATTTATTTTTATTTTTCATTTTTCATGTCCATTGTGTTCAGTGATATACATCTTGCACCCAACACTTCCACATATACATTTTGCACCCAAAAATTCTGGACTCCCAGGTTCACATTTATAGTCATGCTTATGTATCACGAGTCCGACCTACAACAACATTAGATTTAGTAATTTATAGAATATTATAACATTGTACCAAGATTTATAAATTAAATTAATGATATTTATTCTATAATATTAATATTAAATATGGTATTCATTATTAATATGTGATAATGTTTTGTTAAATTTTATTCAATTAATTATTCAATTTTTATTTTTTTTTTCATGTTCAACCTGTTCCATGATATACATGTTAAGTAAACATTTAAGGCTCTACGGCCTGTTAGGTAAACATTTAAGGTTGTCAGAACTATCCAAGGGCATCACGTTGTTTAAACATTTAAGAAAGAATGTGTGTGGCAGGCCTCTTTACGTACGTTAAGTACTTAATAATAATAAAAAATAGACAAACATTGAATACGCTAGCATATCAAACATTGGGATAAATTTAGCTAGTAGAAAATACTAAGAGAAACATTTGAACTAATGTTAGCATTAATCCACCTTCAAACAATGCATAAGAAAATATATGATTCAAAAAGACCATATACAATCAAAAAGTTTGGATATGCTAAAATATAAAGCATTGGGAATAGCGATGTCGGCAATAAGACCTCCAATCAGATCATGACATATATGGTACTTTTTATTATATAAAAATCAATGTTTTTTGTTCCATAGTTCCGACATTAGATATTATGCAAATATCTATGGTCAAAGGACAAACTAATACGAGGTCAACGAATTATCGATCGATATAGTCCCTCTACACCTACGGCAGGGACTAATAAGTAATAACATTGTAAAGTGTCATTTAAGAGGCGAGTACACTATCATAAGTACTTTGCTTTACGGGCCTTAGGATAGATCCGAAAGGTGTGAAAGAGCAAAATCATAGGTCTCGTTAGTTATCCTTAGAGAAAAGAGCTTACTGATGAACCCATCCCATTCATGGATCATTATGGCCTTCACGCCATCTGAGGCTTGTGTGAGCATCCCTTTAGAGTGCGGGATCGATTGGATTCCCCATACAATTTTTTATGCGCCAATCCCTATGGTGAACCCAGCGTGAACTGGGCAAGACTCCACCTTTTGATCTTTTATTGGCGTTACATTGATATATTGTGATTGATATCATTTCATTGGTTGTCTTTTGAGCCATATCGTTGTGTCTACATCCCTATGGTGAACCCGACGTGAAATGGGAAAAATCCACCTTATTATCTAACATGTATTTACTGGTTCATTTTGTTTTTGGATTGATTGTGATTATTTGAGAAGATTTATACATAAAGAAAAATGAAGGTTTTAAGAAGAGATAATTTCGATTTTCATACATGATAGGAGAACATCATAACCTTTTTGATGTTATACGCAAGGGATACGTGCATGATAGATAGAGTGAATAGATTTTAAGCATATTCAATGTATATAATTATATGTGGTATAATAATGATTATTTAGAATTATTTCATTCATTGTTAAAAAAACCAAATTTGTATTGATGGTGATGATTTACAAACACATTCACAATGATCATGGAAGAAGAAGGAGGTCCCTCCATCAGATAGAGTGTTATTACCTAAAAACCCAATATGAGAATAAGGGGGTTGTTACCTAAAAACCCAATATGAGAATGGGGCGTGTAGTGATTTGACTCATGAGTTCTTCAATGAAGAGAATATACCAAATGAGAGTCGAGAAACACACCAAGTAAATAATGTCAATGGGGGGGATCGACTCAAGGGAGGTCTGGAAGCATTGAGACAATAACTGGAGGATACTCTAAGAGATTTGAAATAAAGGCCTCAAAATGAGCATCCAACAAAATAAGAGGAGAGACAAGGAAAAGCTTACTTAGCCGAGTTAAGATAAAGAATTTCACAAGTTAAGGAATTGAAAATCGCTTGGCCAAGTTACTTATTGATGAGGGGGGACAAGGAAGAGAATGCCTTAAAATAAGTAGTGGAACGATGCCCACCAATGATGCCATATGGATATTCTCCATATCATCCAGTACCTTACGTCACCAATGTGAATATAGGGCAACCTAGCCAGTTGGGTCATATGATTTCATAGTCTTTTTGGACCCCATTTATGACAAGAATTCAAGAGTGCCAAATACCACCTTATGTTATGTTGATGATTCTTAAATGAAATGGAGATCCTAAGGAGCACATTTCAACATTTACATTCACTTGTGAAGATATCAACGAGTACCTTAACATGATGGCTAAGTTGTTTGTCAAGTCCTTTAGGGGCGATACACACAAGGGGTTTCAAAACCTGAAGGCTAAGTCCATTGACTCCTTCAAAGCATTAATGCAAAAGTGATTAAAGTCTTATTATAGCAAGCCTTAAGCCGATCCTATTCTGTAATTGGTGGAATTAAACCAAGGAGACCATGAACACTTCATGGACTTCTACAAGAGGTGTCAAGTTATGGAGTGTAAAGTGAGTGATCCATTAAACAATTAGAGACTTGTGGTAGTAATGATCAGGTCACTTATAAAAGACTTGAAAATGCAACTGCAAGAGGCCAAGCCATAAACTTTTCATGATGTAGTATCATTTACTTTTAAGATTGAACGCATTTATTTGGAGAATGGAGAAAGATAGTATGATGTAAGAGGTGAAAGTCAATTGAGGAGGCCTAGTGCATATAATAGAAATCATAACGCCATGGGAGACGGAGCGACTGAGGTTGACCAAAAGCCCACATAGTCATGAGCTAGACCTAATCCTTGTAATACATTAACTGAAGTAGTTCACAATGTTATTACCACTTAGCAAGCTGCTAGTACAACTATGTGTAACCCTATAAACAAGTTACACCTCCTGGTAGTCCAAAGGGTTCAAGTCCATTTGAGTATTATAATCCATACAATAATTTGGTTGGTTGCCCCACCCCCAAGTGGAACTCCAATTTACCCCCTCCATATTGGTATGATCTAAGAATGTAGTATCTTGAACACTATGTGGTGGGTCACTAGATGAATAATTACACTAGCTAAAGGAAGCACCTTATGAGAATAGGATACACCACGAGGAAAATCAAGGATCAATTGGCCTAAGATCCAAGCTTCTTTTGAAAACCTGTGCATCTGAGGAATCAAGATATAGAGGCTATCTTTAGTAATCCATTTCCAATTCATGATCATCCCAATAGGCAGGCCAGTATAGGAAATGTAGGACCATACCATGGGTGAGACTGGGGCATGCATAATCAAGAGAAAGGCAAGGCAAATATTGAGGAGGATTACCCAAATCACATTAATCCTATGAAAAAGATCACACGTAAGATGATTGGTGCTTTAGATGTGGTATATAAATATGTAGATACGATCAATGCGATGACATGAAGTTAAGCCAAGAAGGTTACATTCATGCCTGTACCAAATGCAGACTCATCAAGGGCTAATGTTATGGGTGTGTCTCTTGGGAATCCTCCTAGGGTTTCTTCAATAAATCTCATAAGCATCTTTAACAATCTGAATCATATTAAGGCATACATTTTTCTCATGGAGTTGATTCATACTTGAATTGCGCAAGGGGATGATTTTCTTAAGGAGGTGATCCTACCACAAGGGGTGCCAGATCCATTGGCTTACGACCCTAATTCACAAGTAAATAGTCTCATGGAGATGCAATCAAAATGGAAACCTCCCATTCCACTTTCATTCACTAAATTGAAACTCTTTAAGTTTGACCCAAAGGAAGGATATACCTTTAGATCGCAAGCTTCTAAAATAGAGTCTAAGTGTAGATTTGATTGAAACCAAAAGGATTTCAATAGTGTGATCATATAAGAATCGAAAGTACGTATTTATCCTATTGAATCGCGCTGAGATGGAAAAGATGGGATTCGATCCAACCATTGGTCAACCCAACGGCCACCCTGATATTAAACTAAAGTTGTCACCTTCATTATTCCATGACGACGAAACAAATTATATCCAGCCACAGGTTCCCCTACGGCTACCTTTTATAGACTTCACCTCAGTCTCATTGAAAGAGGTGAACGTTGAATATTTCAGCAAAGATGTGGCCCACGTCTATCTGATGAGTGGGCTTTTTTACCACGTGCCCGGAGACCTGGGAGATGACTTGGCTATCTTATAACCAGTTTCGGTAACGTAGTTCGCTTACCCATTTGTGCATGGATAAAGTACTCTTCGAGTTGTTGTAGGTGAGGAGAAACTTAGGAATGATTGACACGAAGTCAATTTTCTTTTTTCGCGTTGCATCGAATTCTATCCAGCCATGGTTCCCCGATGACTATCCTTCTTTTGACTATTTATCTGAACTTAGATACTCGAACTGGCCAAGTGGCAGGAGTGGGCGTACGTTCGTTCAGCTACAGATATGCTATAGGTGGTACCCATAGCACACCCGGGAGATTACCTGTTACCCCAACAAAGGGTTATTGTGGATTCCCGCAAAACTTGTAAGTTTCTTTTCATAAAAGAAAGCAAAGCCAATTACGAATCCCAAGTACCAAAGAGAGACACCTTGGAAATGGGGGGCCAATAGCCAATTAGGGGGGAGGGAGACACAATCAATTGTGTGGGAAGCCAATTGGGAAGGGAATCCAGAGGTTTTTTATGGAGTTTATTTAGGGTACTATTCCCCGACCAACGGATCATAGTGTTTTATCATTGGTAGCCTCTTGGGCTGTGCTATAGGGAATGATCTGCCACAATGCTACTAAGCTCAATCTTTTTTTGGCAATCACTCATAAAAGTATTACTATGGATTGTATAATTTAGTTGCATTCTTTGATTTCAAATTAGGTTAATCCTCTGTTGGTGGCTACTTCATCATAAGTCGATCTGATTCATTAAGTGGATATTCTATTGGCTCGAGTGGATTCTTAGGTGAAGTATATAAAGCTAGAAGTCCATAATGTCAACAATATTAATGGTTGTATTTTAGGTGCAATGCCATAGAGAAGAGATAGTGTATATGTTGTTATTATAGGCACCGGTGAAGTACCATTAAGCTACACATATTTAGAACAATGATGACTAATTAAGTGCCACATATAGGGAGAAAAAAGAATTAGTCAATTGGGAGTGTATCTATGGAAGGTTAGTAATAATAAAAGAGAAATATGCAATTGAACAATATTATGAAATACTATGAGTGGAAATATATGCTAAGCCGAATCGAGAGCCAAATATCACTGAAGAATGGTAACGAGATCAATATAATAAGTGGCAGTCTGTAGATGAGATGAGTTAATTGGAATAAACGATGCACGCTTCATTTATAAAGTGAATACCAGTGCATCTCCCTATGGATTTTGCATCACGAAGAGTCACAAATCGCACCAAATGTGCATCTTAAGCTCCAACTTAAGGGCAAAACACATGGTGATGTCGAGATTAGATCTTAAGATTTAGCTTCGAAAAGCACGACCCTTCTTTCTGGGAGGTCTTAGCCTTCAACCATGCGAGGATCCTTTCATGGAGAAGAGGTATTCCTACCATCATCAGGTCATGACATTGTTTTTGAGGTTGTAGGAACAGAGCATTAGCCTGTTAGGTGAGCGTCACGAGACGTTATCCCACTAGGAATGAGAGCTTGCTGATCTCTTAACTATGTGGCGATAACGAGTCACTTAAAAGTGCATGGGACCCTAGAGACCTTCCCCTCCCCCCCGTCTTGGGATCCCAATCTTGTAAGAGAGGGAAACGGACAAGGAATTCAGAGGATCTTGATTGGAATAAGCTCTTTCCACGGGCTTGAGAGGTTGGTAGTGGCTAGTCCCAAATTCAAACGATAAGCACAAAACTGGACAGAACTAGCAAACCTTGGCACAGGCCTAGGGAGTGACTCTAACGAAAAAGCTATCTAGTCCAATTTATCGGAAGGTGTCCTCCTCTCAAGGAAGATTGTCGTATGTTGGTAATTCATCCAAGGAGAGCCTCATTTGGGTAGAGTAAATCAAATTAACAGAGAGCTTAACGATCTTGATCTGATACACATCTCATCCACTACTTCACAAATGATCTTGTAAAGAGTCTTCCTTTCAATTCGTCAGCTAAGAAATTGGCTTTCAATTCTTGCAGTTGTCCACCTAGTCTTCTTTTGCTTCAAAAAAAGCACGGCAATATCTAGTTAATATTTGTTATAGGCATGTTGGCTAATGTTGGTCTGTAGTCCATAGTGCTCATACATTTGATCTAAATGGTGCACCTAATGATGGAGTTCTTTAACTTTCACATTATGCACATAATTTGCCTAAGAATTAACAAGAGCAAAACGAATTGAAATAAGAATTTGAAAAACAAAATGATCGCAAAGCGAAAGAAGACAAAGTGAAAATAAGAAAGAGTCTCAACGATAGAAAATAAATTATACATGGGGGTTTGGCATACCAGTGTGTGGCATGAGATAATTCCCAGACATAATGAGGGGGGTAGTCTCCACTATTCGGCTTCATTTAAGTTCCTTACTTTTGCATGGAGACCCCATGCCTCAATAATCAGTGCAAAGAGTGAAACCACAACACACTTACGCAAGGAGTATGATTCTAGTATGTGTAAGACAAATAAAGAAAGGAAGGAGAGGCATGAGATGCATGGAAAGAAAGAATGTTGGGATGGGGGAAGAAAGAAGCAAGATTAACTACCATGCAAGCGAAAGAGAGCAACCCTCTATGTCAATGTATAATAAGATATTAGAAAATGAGAAATAGATCTAACTATAATGTAAGCAATATAATAGAAAACTTAGAATATTAGATACAATAAAATATCATTGCTATGTTAGTGGAATGGAAAGTAGAACATGAAATAAGGTCAGAGTAAGTATACTTAAAAAATCGCCATTAGCCTATGAAAATATGTGCAACGGGTCTAGCTATTGTGAAAGGAACATAATAACCAGCTCATGAACAAGATATAAAAAATGAAACGTGAGAGTAGAGTAGAATAAAAAGAACTAAATGTACCTATAGGTGGGAGCCAATGACATAGGATCATGATGGAATGAACTAAGTACCTACATCATAAAATTTAGTGGGTTTCCCGGAGGGATATTGACAAAAAATCCCAGGAAAGCACAAGAGGATGGGATAATAGGGATATAAAGAGGAGGCAACAACTCTAGGATGGACCTAGTGAAGGTGAAAATGAATTTCATGCCAAGAGTTTATGTTGTTGATGGTACTTGATCCCAATAAGTTCTCCCACGTGGAGATGCTTGTCATAGCTGGGCTGGAGACAGGGCTGGGTGGATACAATCAGTGCCAGAAGGTGTCATTGTCCAGTCCATTAACAGAGGGTCATTTACAGTTGGTCAGTGCCACTCATAGCTAGTATATTTTACAGTGGTCATCGATAAGGAGGTGGTCGGAGGTCCCCAATAGACAAGAGGTGGGTTATACTTGATAATGATTGATTGATGGCCTCTTTCCAGAGAGGTTGTACCATGGACAGTATGGAAGGTACGAGACGAGGCCGAGTGAGTAAGTCACATAGCTTTTTCGATACTCGATACTCAATATAATAACATCTATCTCCACCAATAGCTCGAGACGAGAGAGAGGAGTTTTATGTGAAGTGTAAAGGATATTTAAGTGAAGAAGTTAAGTGAAGTTAAGTGTGAAGAATTACGGAATGACAGAACTGAAGCAAATCTTGTAGTCGATCCTATAGTGTACTTTGGGTTGTTGATTCAACCTAGATCTTGGCTAACCTCGGCTAACATTGGTAAACCTTGGTAATCATAATCATATTCACTAGCAAATCACATAGCTCCAAAATCACTTAGTAATTCATCACAGCAGTTACATACAGGAATTCAGCACAGAACAACAATAATCATATCAATACGGAACAACAATGTAGCATCGATAATAGCAAGTGTTTGGTTTGCTCTCTTAATCTAATTATCCCTTAGGGCGGGGGCCTGCCTTAACAGACGGTAAAGGAGCATTCAACATAGATAGTTACATTAGGTAAAGTCCTTAGCATTCTTTATTGCGGGGGTGAAGCTCGATATGTTTCCCAATATAAATAGTGGTCCCAATTGCATTGGCACTGTACAAAAATAGTGATCCCAACATATGATCGTTCTAGATTTTGCATGGCTTGTCATCAAGTAGAACCATTTCCAATTGATAGGAATAAACTCACTTACCACCAACTGAAAAAGCACATACATGAAAGACACAAAATCGATTACATATCCACCATCGACCATAGTTATGATAAGAGTCCAAACATAAGCTTCCATAGATTAAAGCAAACACTTAGAAATGACAAAAATGAAAAAGAACATATACCCATTGGGTATTCCATCTACAGAAGAAATATGCAAAGAAAATATATATGGAACAAATTGAAGACACCCCTAGGATCACATGTGCAATTTGTGAGGAATTTCATTTTCAAAAGAACATTAAATGTTTCACCCACGACTTGGGAAAATAATATGTGAGCTTGGCATTGAATGACAAAACGTTCTCCACTAGAAAAATATGTGTTGCATGCAAAGGAACACTTCAAAATGGAAAAGTGTTGAAATTTACAATACTAAACCAAATAAGACATAACACACCGCTACCAGATGTAAGTACACTTTCAAAACTTGAAGAGAGACTTGTATCACTGCAAATTGCATATGCATAGATTAGACCATGGGGTTATAAACGGTCCCAAATGGGCTTAACAAGATCAATTATCAATGCGCCTATCCATATGGATTTTGTGCAAAAAGAATTGCCACAATTCATGTACTAAACCCTCACGATAGTTATTGCCTTGAAGAGGCACTTGTAATACAAGAATGTATACTAGACAGGTACAATACGTGTCAACATTGTCATGAGAGCATTGAAAGAATTATGTTCCAAAAATCTATATAAGGTCGACAACATCCATATAAACGAGGATTGGAATGATGTTCTTCAACAAGGCAATGCAAACTCCACGCAAAATGCAGAGACTAATACTCAAAGTAATACAGATGGTGAATCAGACAATGAAAAACCTACTGAGACGTTAATTCATGGACTCACAGAGTCGCAATGCATCTGTGACTTGCAGGACAAGATCATCGAACTCGCACCTGCTGAAGGGAAACATCCACTTGGAATTTTCAAGGACAAATATGCAGAAGAAATGAACTTCTCGAAACCTTTCTATGGAGACTCGTGTGACGATGACATTACAAAATGTTTTAGCTACCAAAGAATAGTAAAATGGGAATTGTTGCAAGCAAGCGGTGACTTCTCATGTCACACAACAAATATATTTTTCAAGACAATGTGAATAATAATTGAGAAAGTTCTCTCCTGCGTATGGGTGCGAATAAAAAAATCTTAGCTATGTGGAAGGAAGCTATTAGCAAAAGAATCGAAGTACAAAGAAGACTTAGAGAAACACTTGAAATATAAAATTGGATACATAGATTTCAAGAACATTCAGATCTCTCCTGATCACTTGCAACAAATCAAGAAAACCCTATTTGCAATGATCTGACAATTGGGACCCCCAACCTTTTTTGTCACATTTACAAGTACAGAACATCGATGGACTCCATTGGTGACTACACTAAATGAGTTAGACGGAAATAAAAAGAAGAGAAAGAAAACCGAAACATTGGAAGTCAACGATATTGACTACCTCATAAGGAAAGACCCGGTCACATGTACTCATTACTACAGACATAAAAGCAATGCCTTAAAGCAAATGATATGTCATGACGACACATTCTTTGGAAGTGTTTCAGACCATTACTTTGTAACAGAGTTCCATAATAGGGGAAGTGAAAAAGGAAATTTACTCCTATGGATAGAAAATTCTCTAATATATGGAAAGGATAGTAACACACAAATTGAGAAGTTTTTGGACTAGTACATTTCTTGTGACACGGATCATTCGAATCCAGAAATCGCCAAATTCCATAGGCACTACCATACAAGGAGTTGTAAAAAACACAGGAACTCACATTGTAGATACAAATTTCCTATGACTTCAATGAAAACGAAGAAATTCATTGAACCACTTAGTTTAGTCGACAACATTCTCGTTGAGAAATCAAAATCCCTACTCACATTTCTAAAAGAAACAAATTATGACTACTTGATGAGCTTCGAGGACTTCTTGATGGAACTAAAGATAATAGAAGATGAGTACATCCAATTAATACAACCTACACTAAAGCAACCAACAATCTTCCTAAAATGAAAACCCTCACATATTTGGAACAACAGTTTCACCAAGGACATGCCAAATATGTGGAATGTGAATATAGATGCACAATATGTGCTCAATGCATACGTTGCAGCATCATATTGTACCTCGTACTTGACAAAAGTTGACAAATCTATGACAAGTGCATTTAGGAGAATACACAAAGAACATGAAAGAAGTTGAATCGTTGTTATGCAAATGATATGTACACTTGGAAATACAATGCTTAATCTTCAACAAATGTCAACTCAATAAGCAGTTCATATTGCACTTTCTCTGCCATTAAGTTCCAACTCAAGGGAATGTATCTTCATAAAAAGATCTCTACCTAGTGAACGCACATTCATGCTTAAGCCATCAATCATACTAAAACAATAACCTGATAATTTGAAAGACGTGATGTGTCACTCCATTATTGATTACTACATTGAGCATCCAACTTCTATTAAGCATATATGCATTGCAGAATTTGTATCTAATTATAAGGAAAATGGTACACACATATCAAAAAAGAAAAAATCGAACAGAATACAGTTCGTCAAATACAATAAACACATGAACTATGAAAACTTTTGTCATGAGAAATTTATGTTGTGTGTTCCATTTCGACAAAGCGAAGACACATCAAAACATAACTTCGCTACATGGTAGGTCGCATATAATTTCTATCAGAGTATAATAGAAACCATTGAGGCTAACTTTATATACAACATCAACCCAACATGGGGTGATTTATAAAGTGCACTTGAGCAACTAGATAGTCTTGCAGACACTAATGATACAGTCGTTGAACTACAAACGACTAGGCCTCACTGTGAACATTGTGACTTATAAGAAGATCTTCAATGTCCTCAAACATCCAATATGGGAAAAAGTATCAATCTCGGGTTTTAGATCACAAAGCATCCATTTTTCCTTGAAAATGAAGAATATTACAGAATTAGAAGACTATTAAATAAAGAGCAACAAGCAATTGTCAAGGACATTGCATTAAAGAAACGTAAGGACATATACACACTCGTGCACTTGTTCCTTACAGGGGGGGAGGAACATGCAAGAAATTCATAGAGAAAGCATTATTCCAAATGATTATATCGATCTATGATGGATGCAGTACAAGTAACCCATTGAAACCAAAGGGGTTAATACTTGCATATACAGGTAAATTTGCATACAATGCAGGTGGAACAACAATCCACTCTGCATTGCTAATGCCTTTTAACAAGTCCCAATTTCTTCCACTTAGAAAAGAAATGTTAGACACGCTGTCAAAGCTTTATGACGAACTACAACTTATCTTCATAGATGAAGCCTCCTTGATTGGAAGTCGATTACTATATGCAATTGACAATTGAACTAGGAATAGAAATTATGTGCAAACCAAGTACTTTGGAAACACTAACATGGTATTATGCGGTGATCTTTACCAAGCACAACCGATACAAGATTCTCTAATTTTTTAACATCCCACAATGAACAAGCAAACAATAACACATGACTTCTAGAAAGACAATATAAAATGATTCGAATTATGAACTACAATGCGCAAGAGAGATGAAAATTTGATTGTGATTTTGAATAGAATGTGAACAAACAACCAAACAAGTGATGGCTTGGCATATATCAATGCACGTTGTGTACAACCTGCACCAAATGACCCAACATTTATGTATCTATTTTACAGGAACAAAGATGTCGCAATGCATAACAAGAACATGCTCTCGCTCATGCCCGACAATGTAATTGACCTAGAGGAAGAGAACCATGGCAATGTGCCATACCATTAGAATACAACTACTTTCCCTTCCAACTCATCCTAAAATTTGATCTGCTAGTTGAAATATATGCATGCAATTATGATTCGCAAGATGGCTTGGTGGTGCGGATAGAATACTCAAATCATATACACAAATAAATAACATTGACGTTATATGGATTGAGTTCCACAATTTTCTTATTAGACACCAACAAGCTAACAAGTTATCTTACCTATATAACTCAGACACTCCATGCAACTAGACACATGTGTTGTGCATAGAAAAACCAATATCAATGATAGTGAATACGGGTCAGGTAAAGATCTGGAAAAAAAATTCAATCCAACTTGCATGTGCACGTATAATACATAGGTCACAAGGTTTGACACTTGATAGTGTTGTGTTTGACCCTACTGGAATATGAATACATGGATTAGTATACAGAGCTTTGTCCCATGTAAGAAACATAGATTCCTTGTATTTGCTAAATTCTCTCACATAGGACAACTTCAAGGTGAAGCAAAAAATCAACATTGAGATGCAACACCTTCAAAGTAGTGCAAAATGGAATCTAGAGAATGATTCCCAATCCATACAGTCAAAATCATCCATTTCAATTCTTTCACTAAACACATGCAACATAAATGCACATATTAATGATATAATCAACAATTATGACAATGCAACTGATATTATGTGCCTGCAAGAAACCTACATGACAATGTGCATGGAAAATGATCAATTTTGAAACTTCAATTGCATATCAAATTGCATTAAACATGGAGTGATGATACTAGTAAAAAAACATATACCAATTTTGAAACATATGCATTTCAAAGAACAAAATGTTGAGGCATTGTTGGCAAAGGCAATAGTTCATGAATCACAAATTGCAATATTGAGTATCTATGTTGCACCGCATGCAACTTTGACCAACATATTGAACACCATTGCAAAATAATTGCACCGCCTAAATTTGAACAAAATCATTATCATTCTAGGAGACTTCAATATTGACATGTTACAAAGCAATGACAGAACAAGAAAATTAGAAAACTACATGTGTAGTTACAACCTCCACCTCCTATTGGACAAGGTAAATCATGTACAAAAAACACTTATTGATAATGTATGGTCAAATGTGCCCAATGTACATTCCAAACTCGTTTTCTTAGATGCATACTGGACTGACCATGATACAATTTGTCTTCTACTAAATTATGAAACACATATAAAACATATTACACATTCACATATTCCAATGTGTCAAAGCATACTTGCATATTCGACATATGCGGTACTTAGGACAATATGCAATATTGACGTATGATAAAAGAGATCAAAGTGATAGAGTAAAATATAAATCTATAAGCATGTACCTTTTGGCATATTTCTCGGGCATATTTGCATGCACAAATGAAGTAGCCAACACTGATACAAATTATTTTAAGAATGACATAAAGGCAGAAATACAATAGAGGTATAACAAGGAAATACACAAAGATATTGCACGGAACACAGTGATACAGTAAAACTCAACTTCTATTAATGACTGTCTAGAATACAAAAGACGGTAAAATGCAAAGCACACAAGCTAGCTAGAATGGTGGTAGCTTATCTCTGAAGAGAGATATGTGTCGGCTACACTTATTCACAAGAAGTTGATTACAATGAGGCTCCAAAGGCCTTTTTAACATAAAACATAAATGATAAAACCCTAAACATCCATATCCCTAACCCCGAGAGATGAAACGCCAAAAAGTTTGTGGGCCCCTATTATCGCTGCATGTTAGGGATAACTAAGGAGATGATGTCTTGAGGACCATAGGTTGCAGACATGGAGTGTCGAGAGTTGATGATCGACAGTGTCCACCATGAGAATGCAAAGCCCGTCCTCTTCATCACATACCACCAGCAACATGTCAGTGTCCACCACATCAGCATGGCTCCTAGAGGATAGAAGGTATGTCTTCAAGATGTAACAAGTACAGTATCATGGTAAGTGTTACTTTAATATTTGAAGCATTTGGACATGGTGTAGACGGCCCTTCCTTGATTGTGAAACTTTTTCTTAGAATTTATATCTTTTTCCTTATTTCACCTTGGTGAGTGTCTTGGTTTCCTAGTAAGTTGGTCATCCTCAGTGATCTAGAATAGATCCTGGAGCCAAGATGGGGCTTAGAAAGGCCTAAAAATCAAAGTACTCAGAATATTTTCAAAACAAATGTGTGCGTAGACCTAGACATTATGAACCCAACGCAACTTGAACGGGATCAAACGGATGTCGTATGCTCCAGATATCGTGATTTGTTCATTTTTCCAAACATGCAAAAATTTGATGATTATACAGTCTGTACAGTGCCACGTGGCAGCTGACTGTACAGGATGTACGACCGTACAGCTGACATGGTAGGGTACATTGGCGTTGATGTGGGCAGGTATAGGTGGACCAGTCAGGGAGTGACATGTGTTACCACTGCAAGGGTGACACGTGGCACGTCCCTACGACTGACATTGCACGTCCGTACAACTGATGTGGCACGTCCGTACATTGGAATGACACGTGGCAAGTGTGTTGACTGGGCAGAGATCGTGACAGGCGGATGAATGAGTTCTTGACATGTGGCAAGTTATTTGGGCGAATAATGTGGTGCCATGTGGCCTAGTCCTAGGCTGCCACGCGGCACCCCTCCATTGGTTGTTTGGTATGGTAAAAGTTTGGGTCTGTGGGATTCGCACCCGTGACCTTCGGTCTGGGCAAGAGGTTTGGCAGGGGTCGGGCTACCAGCCCGACCCCGAGTGTTTCTTAACCCATATGGCCCAAACTTGATATTAAAGTTGTATTAAAAGTTTAAATGGTGGAGGAAAGGGCTGGGGATAGGCCCCAACCCCTGGTCGCAACCTTTGCCATATGACCAGACCTCCAGTTAAATGTTGGTGTAGTTTTCGTATGTAGTCGGGTCCAACCCTTGTAGCATGTGACCTATGCATATGACCCTTGACATATGATCCTGCAGTGTAAACTTTCGACGGGAGTTCCATTTGGCATAGCCCCGAGGGTTATCGCATATGACTGTTACATATGCCCATATGTTATCACTTTGGTGCGGGAGTTTTGTTGGCACGGAAATCAGGGGTTAGCCCCGGTCGGTTGGGCTAGCCTGTCGACCAAGGGGCGTAACCGTGGGCCTTGATTCAGGGGCTTATCACATATTTGGAGCGCATGGAGCTTGTAGACAGCGGCCATATGGCCTACATGTAACCAAGAGCTGGAATCCAGAAAGGGGCTAGCGAATCAGCGCTAGTCTAGGGCCACATGGAGGCGCCCATGTGACCCAGAGTGCGGAGAAAGGGGGATGCGCCCTGATATTTCTTAAATGTGGGTTATTTAACGTTATATTATGATTTTTTAATGGATTTTAGGCCTGTTTGAGGGAATTTAATCCATTTTTGGAGGACAGATCTTGGGGATAAGTTGGGAGATGATTACCAACTTTAGGCCTATATAAACTAGGGCTTCTTGAAGCCAAGGGAGGAGGTTCAGAGCAGAGAAATTCTACAGAATTGTTGAGCCAGGGCCATTGTTATGCAAGGAAGCTATTGAGGAGTGCACCATTGCAGGCCATTTATGGGAGCCTCGTGCATCCTTATCAGTGTCGTCAGTTTTTATGGGTTCGTGAGATCTGGTAGAACACAATCAATTCATTTTTGTAATCCATTGGCACTTTCATGATGTACTTGAAAAGCTTTGAAGAGAAATAAGAAAGCCCACTGAGACAAAGGTCCAGAGACGTAGGCAAGATTTCCGAACTCCGTTATCACTTCGGTGTTTTATGGTTTGTTGTTCTTCATGCTTGTGTTCAGATATGTATATGTTTATATGGTTGTCATGATTCCTCTTTCATTCTTCCTCTTTCACTAATTTCCTAAATGGTAATTTTAACTCATGCAAGATAACTCAACCATTTTCGTTTAAAAGATCTTTTCGGATCAAGTGGTATCAGAGCTAGTTGATGGTTGGATTTTGAGTTTGCATGACTACCAAGAAAATGGCATCTAAAGAGGGGATTTCTTAAGATGAGAAGGATATGCAAAAAACTCTCTTTGACATGGCCGAGATGGTGAAAGTGTTGTATGAAGACTACTTGGAACGAAAGAGATCGGTTCAAGAGAAAGCTTCAAAAAACAACAAAGACAAAGAAGGATTGAAGGAATTGCCTTCTACATCTGTTTCAGAAAACATCTCTGAGGTATGGAGAGAAGGTCATTCATCAATTTTGCATAGTTCCCATCAAGATGGTTTTGGTGCATTTGAAAAACATAAAAGAGGTATAGGTTTGAGATTGCTAACCAAGATGGGTTATGAAGGAAAGGGCCTTGGAAGTAAGGGACAACGTATCGTTAATCCCCTAGATGTTATGGAAATACCTCGATATTTAGGATTGGGATATGGAGAAGAGAAGTTTAGAGCATTCTCCAAGATGGGCTCCAAAACATCGAGAGCAAGTAATGCTTCAAATGGCCAGCTTAAGTCATTGCAAGAACACTTCACAAAAGGTGATGATGTATCACTCCTTGATTGTGATAGTGAATGCAATTCATCTCCAAAGCAAAGTGAAGATAAGCAAGACAGGTATAATGGTCATGTTTTTACCAATTCTCTTTTTTATTATAAAAAACACAATCATGTAATCCGAAACTTGTGGAATATGTATCCATGTACTTTTTGTCATTCACCCGAGCATTGTATTGCCAAGTGTTGGAAGAGATAATCTTTGTACAGGAAGTTTATGTCGACTAGGAAGGAGACGCGACATAAAGACTCAAGTCCACAACAGAAGAAAGAGAAGGGCAAACGAGTCTGGATGTCGAAAAACCATTGCACTTATTGCAACAAGGGTGGACATCAAAAGGCTAAATGTTGGAAGCTTAATCTGGAGCTTCGTCCAAAGAGGGACAAAAGGATTGTGCATGTAATCACAAAGGAAGAGGCATTACCAGCGAAGCAAGAGGAACACCATGAAGGAAAGAAAACAGTCACCTGGTTTTGCCAAAAGTGGATGTCACATCTTCATTGTATTTTGCTTCCATTAATGTAATCACACATGTTGAAAGGATGGCCTGTTATAACATCATTTTGAACAACATAGTGTTGTGTTTTTGTCCTTATGAGTATGTAATCAGTAAGGTCGATTTTTGTAACCTTTTGGAGGACCCAAAGGTCTTTAGTGGGGAGGTGTGATCTAGAATGGATCTCGGAGCCAAGATGGGGCTTAGAAAGGCCTAAAAATAAAAGTACTCATAATATTTTCAAAACGGACGAGCACTCAAACGAACAATGTATGCTCTAGATATCGCGATGTATTCATTTTGCCAAACAGGCAAAAATTTGATGATTATAGAGTTTGTACAGTTCATACAGTGCCACGTGGACACTAAATGTACAGGTTGTACGACCATACAGATGGCGTGGCAGGGTACATTGGCATTGATGTGGGTAGGTACAGCTGAACCATTCAGGGAGTGACACGTGTCACCACTACAAGGGTGACACATGGCACATCCGTACGACTGACATGGCAGGTCTGTACATCAGAACGACACATGGAAGGTATGCTGACGTGGCAAGTTTCCTGACTGGGCAGAGATCGTGACAGGTGGGTGAATGATCTCTCGACATGTGGCAAGTTATTTGGGCAAATAATGTGGTGCCACGTGGCCCATTCCTAGGCTGCCATGTGGCACCCCTCCATTGGTTGTTTGGTATGGTAAAAGTTTGGGTCTACGGGATTCGAACCCATGACCTCTGGTCCAAGCGAGTGGTTTGGCAAGTGTTTCTTAACCCATATGGCCTAAACTTAACATTAAAGTTGTATTAAAAGTTCAAACGGTGGAGGAAAGGGTTGGGGCTAGGCCCTAGCCCCCGATCGCAACCTTTGCCATATGACGAGACCTCCAGTTAAATGTTGGCACAATTTTCGTATGGAGTTGGGTCAAGCCCTCGTAGCATGTGACCTGTGCATACGATCCTTGACATATGATCCTTCAATGTAAAATTTTGGCGGGAGTTCCATTTGGCATAGCCCTGGGGGTTATCGCATATGACTGTTACATATGCCCATATGTTATCACTTTGGTGCGGGAGTTTTGTTGGCGCGAAAATTAGGGGTTAGCCCCAATTGGTCGGGATAGCCCACCAACCAAGGGGCGTAACCATAGGCCTTGATCCAGGGGTTTATCACATATTTGGAGCGCATGGAACTTATAGACCCTGGCCATATGGCCTACATGTAAACAGGATCTGGAATCCAGGAGGGGACTAGTGAATCAATGCTATCCCAAGGCCACATGGAGGCGATCATGTGACCTGGAGCACGGAGAAAGTGGGTTGCGCCCTGATATTTCTCAACTATGGGTTATTTAACCTTATATTATGATTTTTAATGGATTTTAGGCCTGTTTGAGGGGATTTAATCCATTTTTGGAGGATCTTGGGCCATTTTTGAGGCCAGATCTTGGGGAGAAGTTGGGATATGGTTACCAACTTCGGGCCTATATAAACCAGGGCTTCTTGAATCCAAGGGAGGAGGTTCAAAGCAGAGAAATGTTGCAGAATTGTTGAGCCAAGGCCATTGTTATGCAGGGAAGCTATTGAGGGTCGCACCATAGCGGCCCATTTTTGTGAGCTTCGTGCATCTATTTTCAGTGCCATCAGTTTTGATGGGTTCGTGAGATATGGTAGAACACAACCAGCGCATTTTTGTAATCCATTGGCACTTTCATGATGTACTTGAAAAGATTTGAAGAGAAATAAGAAAGCCCACTGAAACAAAGGCTCAAAGACTTAGGCGAGATTGTCGAACTCTGTTATCACTTCGGTGTTTTATGGTTTGTTGTTCTTCATGCTTATGTTCAGATCTATATATGTTTATATGGCTGTCATGATTCCTCTTTCATTCTTCCTCTTTCACTAATTTCCTAAATGGTAATTTTAACTGATGAAAGATAACTCAACCATTGTCATTTAAAAGATCTTTTTGGATCACTCGGGAATGGGATTTCTACCGGGGGTCTCCTTGAAGGGTCATTGTACCATTCCCTCCCATACTTAACACTTTTCATACTTATTCCCCTCCATATCCTTATCTTTTGTGTCTACGGGCCCACTAACCTGAAGAAGGGTTTGTACCTCATTTCATGGGAAGAAGGGGCTAAAGGCACAAAGGTTTTTTAGCTGGCAAAAGATAAAAGTCAAACTTATCCTTCTAGATTCTCTCCTTGAGGGTCCTAAGAGAAATGAAATGCTACTCCATAAAATTCAAGGACCTCTTAACACATAATTAATAAATTTCCCACTTGTTGAGAAGATGCATTTATGAGGTATCCCTTTCTTTCCATGCATATGCCACCCGGTGTGTTCTAGCCTCAAGTGGCATTGCGATACTCTTTTCTTTCCATGCATAATAGTACATAATGTTTCAAACTCTAATAAATTAAATAGCAAGGGTTTGGAAAAGGGTTGCATTGCAAACAAAGGATGCAACACACCCTCCACAAAGGCACCCATAAATGAGACAATATGAGCCCTTGATATGTTAGGAAACCCATGCCCAAAAGTATTTTCCCCTATCCACATCACATTCATCACATGAACTAGAGAGGGGTTTTCCTTGGGAAACACTCCTTGACTTGGGGAATGGCCTACCCAATAGGGCACCATCACACCCCTCCCATACTTAAATTTGGCAAAGTTTATAAGGTCTTTGAGCATTTGTTTAACTTGAAAAGAAAGGACCTAATGTACTTGTTTGAATGCTTCATGTATTAGATGTGGCTTGCTTACCATGATTCATGTGACTTATGGATCCTTGGAGAATGCACTTGTTTTTCCTTGTAGGGAATTTCCATGTGAAAGCAAAACCATGGAGATATTTGTACCATTTTCACCTTCATTTGGGATTGAAAACCCCCAGGATGGACGCCATACCAACACGTTGGGCGGAGAACCCTGAAGACATTATGGATGAGAGATGTTGAGAATTGCCTTTGGAGGCACTTGGACAACCCTTGATGATGACATCTTGACCTCTTGCACTAGGACGTTGGCCTTTGGAGACCTAGGACATCACCTTCAATGCCATAGACATCTCATGGAGGTTAGGGTTTTGGTGGGTTTTGTTGAACCAGAGGTTATCCAAGTGTGGTTTTGTTGGAAGGAGACACATGGTATGCACTATAGCACTTGATGAGATGACACATGGCTTGCACTATAGCACTTGATGAGATGACACATGGCTTGCACTATAGCACTTGATGAGATGACACATGGCCTTTGGAGGCCAAACAATCTTCACTTGGAGACTCAATGTATCATCCTTAGTCCAATGTCACTCTTTAAGGGCATGACATCATCATCATTAAGGATTTATTTTATGTAATTTTATATTTTTAAGTTGTAAATGGAAAATGGAAGAGGTCGACTTCTTTATAATTTGTTGTTGACATTTAAAAGTGGACAAATTGGTTTTAGGTGACCTCATATAAATAGAGGCCACCTCACTTTCATTTTATCATATCATCTCACTTTAGAATTACATAAACTTGGCTGAAATTTTCGCCCTACTTGGGAAATTCGCTCTATCTCTCTCTTGATGTTTTGTGGATGCTTTTACTTGTCTATTGGAGGAAAAAGACTAGCAAATTCTTGGTGCTTGTTCTTGGCAAATTGTGGTGGAATATCTTAATAAGTGAGGGTTTTTAATGCTATCTCTTGAACTAGGTAAGAAATTTATGCAATTGTTTTGTTTCTTCTTGGTTTCAAGGTCATTTTTTTCAAATCCTTGGAAGAGTGTAAGCACATACAACCTCCATCAAAGACCTCCATTTTATTGTCATCGAAAATGCTATTTTCAAATGTTGTTACAAGAAGTAAAAGGACTTACACCCTTGTAGATTTACCTTGTTAAGGTTTGTTTACTCTAGGGAGTAAAAGGACTTGCACCCCTAGAGGAGTAACAAACCCTGTCTCATAAATAATGGACTCCATTGACCCAATAGATAAGGCACTAATCTACATGCATTGGAGATTGAATATTCATACATTGGTAAACGTGATTTCAAAGATATTGAATTGTTTTCTTTTGGACTTAATTTCTACATGTTATAAGCTCTGTTGTGCCCTCGGGGCATCTTGATTGGCCAATTAATCTAGTTGGTGTAATAAACCTAAATCTACAACCATTAGGGCTGCAAAAAACTCATCTTTCTCTTAATCTTTACTCACTTTTATACCGTTGAAATTTACTTGCAAACCGTCAAAATTGATCTATTAGTTATAAGATATTGTTTGGGTGGATTGCTTGTCAATTTTAGTGGCTAGAACTTGTTTTTGTAGAAAAAAATTGTTACAGTCATAGGGCTGTTACAAATACTTTTCGATAACACTTAACAACAACCCTCCTTTGCTATCAAGCTCATGGTTTAATTATTGGGAAATTGACTACTAATTATTAGCTTTGTTTCCAACATCATACACTTGATCTTGGTAGTTTTAAATTGTAGTTGTTATAACCTATTTATTGTTGATATATATTTCCATACTATTTCATTTTTGGGACATCAAGGTTTCTTGTTGATTCCACATTGGTTTGAAGGCTTGTATTGTTATATATTGTCTTGTCCATGCAGGTTTAACATTGTTTTATAGGTACACTATATTGGCAATCAATTACCATCTCACAAGACTCTCCTCGAGCCTCTTTCTCATCTTTGACCTGGGCCTATAGGGGATATCTTTGATCACTTTCCATCTTCCATCGCAATCCCCCTAGCGTCACCCGGGAATCCTCCCTTGTGAGGGACTTGTCCTTCACTAAAACGAGGTGTACATCTATTGAGGTGACAATGACAGTTGTTCCCAATTATGGCACACTTTCATGGTTTGTATTGGGATTTTCCCAAACTACAAATTGTGCAATAACATTCCCCGATGTGGGTAGTTGATACATCAACTTCCTGAGGGCATAAATTTTGCATACAATCTCTGTTTGGGGCACTTGATACCTCATCGATGTTATTTTTCTTCATATGAGATATGGTTGATATATTATTACAATTATGAGTGTTCCATATATAAAGAACATATGGTGACCATCCATGAAAGGATGCATCCCTTGGAAAATCAATAACTATTTATTATTATCATTTACTTGTTATTAATTATTAATCTAAGAGAATGTCTTCCCGATGTTGTCCAAACATCAACACTCCCTCTCAATGAGGGAAACATTTTGCATCATACCAAGCTTGTCTATGAAGTATACAAACTTCACCCTAGACTCATGACACTTTTCTGTTAGTCTTGGGAAACATCTCTCTCCCATGTGAACTGAGGACAAAATCCTTCTGCGGCTCTCCCTCTGAGCCATTGACTCTCTCTGAGATCCGGCTCACTCTGGGTCTACATGTAATAACATATAGCATCTTGAGTCTTTATCATTCCTTGTTAAATCACCATGACTAGGACAAAGACCACACCAGGATCTTTCACCATAAGTACACGAATGTGAGTGAATGCCAGCCTGATGCTATTTGACATGTAGAAATAACTTCAAGCACCTTGAGTCCATATTATTCCTTGTCATGATCAAAGAAGGAATACGGCTGGGCCCATTTACCACAAGTGCACCTTTATGATAAATGTATCCTATCTCCCTTGGTTTGCAACCCAATCTAGGAGAAGGTTCGCCCGATGTTGAAACATCAACATTCCCTTGTAGCTAGGGAGGTATCTTTCCACAATAGTACACAACTATTATCTAGTGGTACACAACCACTGTTGGTAGCACACAAGTACTGTCTAGTGACACACAGTCACTGCTAGTGGTACACAGCCTCTATAGTAATAAACAACTATTGTCCAGAGACACACAATCTCCGCAAGTGGTACACAACCATTGTAGTAGAAAAAGGTTTGTCACACATGGCACTCCCATGTGGATTTCTAGAGGCTACTCCCTCTATAAACACTAGGGTCAAATCCCCATAGTGTGTGATGTCAAGGTAAACTCCTTTGACATGTCCTCATGTTCTCTCCACAAGGGACGTTGGACTATCCCTTCTCAGATAAGTGTACTCACGGAGAAACACATGTATCCCTTCTCGAATAATCCCAAACCCACTTATCCCTTCTCGGATAAGTGTCCTCACAGATCAATTCAACTCAGTCACAGAGGAGTACGATATGGAGAATGTCTCAGGAACCTGCAAACATCAACACTCCCTCTCAGNCCTCTATAGTAATAAACAACTATTGTCCAGAGACACACAATCTCCGCAAGTGGTACACAACCATTGTAGTAGAAAAAGGTTTGTCACACATGGCACTCCCATGTGGATTTCTAGAGGCTACTCCCTCTATAAACACTAGGGTCAAATCCCCATAGTGTGTGATGTCAAGGTAAACTCCTTTGACATGTCCTCATGTTCTCTCCACAAGGGACGTTGGACTATCCCTTCTCAGATAAGTGTACTCACGGAGAAACACATGTATCCCTTCTCGAATAATCCCAAACCCACTTATCCCTTCTCGGATAAGTGTCCTCACAGATCAATTCAACTCAGTCACAGAGGAGTACGATATGGAGAATGTCTCAGGAACCTGCAAACATCAACACTCCCTCTCAGCAAGGGAGGCATTCTTTTCCATGCCAAGTCTATCACGAAAGTACTCGAACTTCATCCCGGTTTGGTAAGAGCATCAACAACATGCTCATCTATAGGAAGGTACTACACCAGTACTTCTTTACTTTGCACGTTGTCTCGAAATAACAATGGAATCCAACACATATCCAAATAAATCTGGAAGGATCTTGGGAAGCCACACTGCTTCATGCACTTCCACACTCAATGCAATGTAATATGCTTCTGCGATGCTCAAGACCACATAATTTTGTTTCGTGCTACACGAGGAAACCATGGAATATCCCAAAGTGAAGCAACACCCAGAGGTTCTCTTCCTTTCCACTGTGCTCATTGCCTAATTAGAGTCAATATATCCCTCCAATCTCATGTCAATATTGGAAGTATATCTCAGACCATGTCCATCTGTGCCTCGTAGGTATATCAACCCATGCTTTGCAGCAATCCAGTGTGTCTGTCTCCGCTAACTCATAAACTAGCTAAGTGTACTGATTACATAACAAATATTTGGTCTGGTGTTAACCAAATACATCAATGATCCAATTAGTTGTTTGTACATATTCGGATCAATTTCGTCAGAATCGAAGAAGACACACTTAGTTTCTTCAAATTCGTCACCATTGGTGTAGCCACGGGCTTGTAGTTTAGCATCCCAAACTTTTTCAATATCTTAACTGTGTACTTCCCCTGACTCAAGAATATCTCATTAGTTCTCTGCCATGCCTCTAGTCCCAATAAGTAGTGCATCATACCAAGGTCCCTCATCTCAAACTCAGAGGCCAACGCATACTTACATTCAACAATAAGGCTCTCTATACCAATGAAGAATAAATCATCAATGTAGACGACCAAAATCAGGGACTCACCATTAGCAGTCTTGTAGTACATATTGGGATTGACAACACTTTTGTTGAAGCCTAAACTCATCAGGTTTCCATCAATCCTCGCATACCAAGCTCGAGGTGCCTGCTTGAGTCCATACAGGGCATTCTTCAACCTGCACACATGGGACTCCTTCTCATGTATCACGAAACCATATAGTTGCCTGATGCATACTTCTTCCTCAATATAATCATTAAGAAAGGTTGTCTTCACATCCATCAATGTATTATCCAACCCATGGATGTTGCAGGGGAAATAATCATCTAGATAGAAGTATATCAAGCAATAGGAGAAAACGTCTCCTCATAATCTATTCCCTCCACTTGAGAGAATCCTCTAGCAACAAATCTCATTTTGTTCCTCTCGATGCTCCCATAAACTATGTGTTTGATCTTATAGATCCATTTTGAAGTCACTATAGACTTCCCCTCAGGTCTTGGAACAATATCCCACACATCATTCTTCATGATGGACTGATACTCCTCCATCATGACATCTCTCCATACTGGATGACTAGTTTCCTCCTCATAACAAGAAGGCTCAAAATGAATAATGTGGCTCATAGTTGCAGCATAGCATGAATATTTCTGAGGTCGCTTTCTCACTCGGAAGGTACCACAAGGATTTTCATGTCCTTCTGCCTCCTGTAGAGTCTGATGAGCCCATGCAGGTCTCTTTTGACCTATTACAATATCTCTGGGAATATTAACTGGAGCTACAGGATCAATAGGACCAATTTGATCAATAGGATCAATTGTATCCCTCTAAAAGGTATTGTCTTCTTGGACCATATTTGACATATAGAGGTTTCCTCACGAAACCAATGTCTAAGACATATCAAGGTTCCCTCATGGAACCAATGTCTCACAAGACATATCAAGGTTTCCTTGTGAAACCAATGTCTTGGTTCCTTCATCTCACAATTTGAGGAACGTAAGGATGAAGTCTACATCCCCCCCTACTATTCCACACACGACCCTCCAGGGAGAATGTCTCATGTTGTTTCCTCAAACATCAACACTCCCTCTAGAGTTGGAGGTGACTCCTTCTCTGTCTCTGCTCCCTCTGACACTGAAGGTAGCTCTTCCTCATTCTCTGGTTGTAACTCAATCTCTACTCCCCATGGATGTAGTACAACCTCCTCTACTTAGATCTATCACCATAGTTGTGCTACAATCAATCTTGACTGTATGTATCCATGATCACTAGAACTATCTCTGTTTTTTGGCATGGTCCTATCCTGGGAGATACATTGCTCCTAGAAACTTCTTCTCTCTAAGAATCAAGTCTAGAAATGTCTCTCCTTGATATCATGTTGGAAGGTATTTCCCTCCATGTATTCCTCCTGCGTCCATCATTATGGCTCCTTCTCAGAGCTATTACATGTGACCTTCCCAGAACAAGAAACAAGAACAACAAAAAGCATCTCTTAGAGGAGATAAATTTATCTTGTGCACAACTATATACAGTGACCCTCCAAATGATACGTCTTCTACTATGACCAACACACACCCATCATATACTCGATGTCAAACGGCTACCAACACACATCCACCATATACTCGATGTCATATGGCTAACCATGTTGATTTTCTAGTGTTAAATTAGACAAGCACAATTGTCCGCAAGTGGTAATTACTTCCAATGATATACGATATTACTTTAGTAAATTCTAGAACATCACTAAGTAACTCAGAAAATTTCAACTTCTTAGAAACTTCAGTCTCTTCCTACGTGTAAGAGAGAAAAACTATGTGTGTCTATTATTGTGTCTTTCAAGTATCGTTTTATAGTAATATTAGATTGATTCAAAGAGACATGTCTCTTTGAAAATTTAATTTAAAATTTAATTTAATTTTCTTTCTTATAAATAGTTGGAGAATACCTCCCGTAACTACCCAAAGATTAATTTGGTTATAATCCATCCACATAGTGTATGACTTTGTTAAATTGTTCCTCCATAATTCATGTGATTCTTTGCATAAATATAGGTAGAAGTAAATATGCAGTGCATTTTTCATATTTAGGTAATTAGACATTGTTACTAGAAATTACTGACCACCATAATTTATGGAATTCTTTCTATAATTTGTGTAGGACTAAAAAGTAAATATGTTGTACATAGAGATTGTAAGAACCCCATAAATTTAGCACTCCCAACATTTTACTCTACTCTCATTTTCCTGGGCTCTCCTATGAAGGAGTAGAGCCCAGTCTCGCTTTGATACCATGTTGTTTTTCTTCATATGAGATATGATCGATATATAGAGATCATATGGTGACCATCCATAAAAGGATGAATCCCTTAGAAAATAGATAATTATTTATTATTATCATTTACTTATTATATATAATATTTAATCATCAATAATTATATTATTAATTATTAATCTAAGAGATTGTATTCTCGATGTTGTCCAAACATCAAAAATCGGAAAGGTCTAGCCGAGGAGTACAACTTTTGGCAAGGGACATGGAATGTTGCATATAGCCCTTGACCTCCAAAAAGTCCAAAAAAACATCGTTTAGGGTCTCAAAACGACCCCAAAAGTTCAGGACGCAAAAAACCGTAGAAAAACTATCAAGGTGGAAAACTGTGTTTCCAATGAGTGGAATAGGTTGATGGCCATCAATATCCACCTGAATCATTCCTCCCCCCTTAGGAAGCAATGATCTCTATTGCGTCAAGTTCATCCATCATATGGGGAAACTTCTACTAAATTTGACTCCTCATTAGCCACTTGCCCTAATAAAGAAATTGCCATTCTTTGACGACCCAATAGAGTGAGATGTTTTATTGACAAGTGCCCTTCGTCTTGGTCTCCATGATCCGATCAACTATTGCATGTTCAATGCAGTCAAGATTGAGTTTTGTAGGGGCCAAGTTCTCGATCGTTGTAATACCCTTGTTTCCCCTAGTTTGTAAATATAACTATTACTGGCCAAGAGACTATGGCACACTAGATATGTGTGAATGTTTGATTTGATGAACCTTTGTATAAAAGGTCAATGTAGGTATTTTCTGTTATTAATAGAAAATGGATAAGTGTTGCATAACTGCTGAAAGGGGGGTTTGCCAAGATAGACCATGGATGTTATCAGAGAGATGGTGAGGGGAACCATAAATGGNCCCCCCCCCCCCCCCCCCTCCCCCACTAAACCAGTACCTTACTGGATTTAATGACTCATACTCAAAATAGTCCTCTGACCCAGAAATGAATTACCAAGTTAGATTGGTAGTTGGAAGAGTCTTCCTCAAGAGTTAATGAGGAGATGGGGAAGAGTACCCATCTGCAAGAATTCCATGCATGACCATGAGTTGTGGATTTGGACCCACGAAACCTTGTTGAGGAAGGCAAGAAAAGAGGTAATTCATGGGCAGAGGCAGATCTACGGGGAGAGCAGAGTCGAAAAACCAATCTTGAGAAGAGAAAAGAGCGGTTATAGCTCTCTGGTTCGAGGAAGAACTGAGAAATAAGCTCATGTTGGGCGCAAGAAGTTGTGGGAAGCATTTTTGGTTCAAGCTAATAAATAGGGCTTACGAGTGACTATGGAAGTACTCATGCAAACCCCCTTGCTTGGTACAGAGAAAATCGGTTGCAAATATTATGTGGGAGGAGGATAGTAACCTTCGTCCCTGACTGTCATTGAGCAAGAAGAAAGAGTCTCTCTCAGAGCATCGTGGTCTAGCTCAGGGGTGGCCAACAGTAAATCCATTAGGAGTGGTTGTGCCTATGGTTGGGTGGAAACATGCACCCCTTTCAGTAGTCGCTTCAAGAACTCTGGTTTCCTGATAAGTGCTTTCATACTCTATGTGTTGAAATGGAAATGGTAATTGAATATATTTATGTGTTTATGATTGAGTCGTGTATTAAATGGTTAAGGTAGATATATGTATTATCTATCTGTGAACTCATGCCTTTGAATGGTCATCTGCTTGACTCAGATTAGCAGTTAGAGAGTTGTGGGACGTAAGTCTGCAAGATGGTCAAGGTAGGAATTACAAGAATGCTTAAGTCACATCGGCCTCTAGAATCTATCTTCGCGGGAACACTAAGTTCAAACCCGATGGAAGGAGGGAGCCTCCTTCAGATCTTTCACCCATGTGACCAAGTTCTGGGAACCCTGTGCTAGGCACGAAAGGAGTTGAGCCTTTCTAGATTCATAACTCCAGGAGTTCGGAGCTCCAGAGTGTTTCGACCTTACCCTTTGTAAATCGGTCAAAGGAAACTGGTAGTTATGGTTACCGATAAGGTTGACCGACACCTAGTGGTCTCCCTACCCGTGGTCAATAGACTTGCCCCGCTGTTAAACCTTGATCCATCTACCCATAGCGAAGTAATGTGAACCATAGATTCGAGGGTATTATGGAGTCCCGTTAGTTGTTGGATTTACGCCGAGATAACTTCGGTGAAGTCCTGCTTCGAGAGAATAGGGATGTTAAAGCACCAAAATCCCTGAACACTGAAGTTATAAATTTATTAGAGCCGTGGATCTGGGGAGTCCATTAAGAACCCCTCTTAATCGTCCAATTAAACAGTGGAGGGACCCGCGTATAGTACTTCAGTGGAGTCCTACTTTGGGAGAATGAAGTGGCCATAATGTCGAAACTACCGAAGGTTGAAGATGTATGTGACAAGGATCGTAGATCTAGGGACCCTTCGAGATCTCCCCTGCCCATTAGATCTAGGCCATGGCTAGCTCGACGCTGACCACGTCGGGAGCAAGAAGGAAGTCACACCATGGATACCCCAAACGTCGAAGTTACGAAGTAACGAAGGCCGTAGATCCAAGGGTTACATGGACACACCTTAACCGTGAGATCTAAGGGCGTAGGAAGGCCATCAGTCTGGAGTGATGTCATCTAGGGTGACGTAGACCCACGTTTGACGTGCCATGTGTCACCTAGATTCGTATTAACGTAGACCCTATGTGCCCATTAACACATGACACATGTCACCCACTGTAGGGGCCACATGTCTTCTCCACCATGTCGTGGGTCACCCCTGGCACTTACCTGTTTAGTCCATTTGGCGGGACGAGTATTCGGGACACACATGTACTTGCCTCCATGTCTAGTACGTCACCACGTGCGAGGGTGGACCCTTCGGGAGTCTGGAACTTCGAGGTTCCGGAGGTTTGGAATGCAGTGTCAAGGGTAAGTAAAAAGGGCCAAAGGCTGGAGCCACGTGGTGAGATTTCAAGTCCTTCGGGAGTTCAAGAATTCGAGACTCTGGAGGACATGCGTGCAGAAAGAAAAAGGGGTTTTCAGTGTCAAACACCGAATTCCCCTCTAGCCTGTATGTTAGATGTGGATCGATTCCCACCATTGGATTTAATAGTGGATGGACCTTCCTTGCAAGCGGTAGGAACCTAGAGATGGTATGAACGAGTTGGACCCGTGTGGATGCCACGTGGCCCTAAACTATTAACACTCGAAGAACTTCAGGAGGCCATAACTTGAAAACCAAAGGTCGGATTAGAGCCTGGTAGCAGTCATTAAAAAGATACAGGCGAGTAGAAGAGGATGAATACCTTGGGCAAGGGATTCGAGATGGTTAGAGTAAGAAAAATTTTGATTCCCCATCCCTAAGAAGGGTACTTAGGGGTCGGGTGTGTTACAGATTGGTATCTGAGCCTAGTTTCAACACTTAGCCTGCTTGGGCTCATGAACGAGTCGCTTAAAAATATTATTTAGAGAACTTTTATGGGTGACACCCTATCTTAACCCATTCCTAAGAGGCCTATTTAAACATATACGGAAGGAAGGAATGAAACTTTCTACTATTGTGTGTGTTTTGAAAAATCTGAACTATGTGTTGCTCATAAAACTAGTAGATCATTAACTAATGGAAAATGTTTTATCAACACTCAAGCAGTCAGTGGACTGCAAGAAAACTATAGAATAAAGGATATTGACTCACCATGAATTGGGGGAGAGCTCCCACAATAAAGAGGAAGAATCTGATGAAAGGATGGTGGTGGAAACCCTTCCAGATTTGGCTGAAATGGTAAGAAGCCTCGTGGTAGAATTACAGAGTTGTAAGGCTGACAATGAAAGGTTGATAAAATAACAAGAAAATCAAATTGAAATTAATGTAGTTCTACTGCGGAGCTTATCGGATATAAAAAGTCAGTTGCAGCATGGACCAACAGCTAGTCATGTGGGCATACATCATACAAAGAAAACCCAGAGTCCACTTGAGATATGAAAGCATGGCCCTAAAAGTGGCCACACAAGGAGGAGCACCTCAAAGAAGGCCCAACATGGAGCCAAGAGACACTCATTAGAAGAACCCTTTGGTGAGGAAAGTGACAACTCCAAGGAATCTTGTAGTAGCAAAACTAGTTCACATTCCCAAAGGAAAAGAAAGAAGAGGAAACATTCCAAGATTCAGGACCCTGAAGAGTTCAAGAAATCCAAACCACCCACTTTTGATGGATAAATTAAGAAGGGAGAACAATCAGAAGTTCCACTGCTTGGCTTGAAGCAGTACTTCAGAGTCCATGACTACTTTGAAAATTTAAAGGTTCGAATAGCCATTTTTAACTTAAATGGAAAGGCCTACATTTGGTGGGAGGGCCTTAGGAACGTGAAAGGAATCCAAGAGAAGGAATTGTTATGGAAAAAAATTGAGAAATACTTAAAGAAGAAGTACATGTCAGAGAAATACTTTGATGGAAAGACCAAGGAATTCTATGAACTCAAGTTCGGACAACTAACCATAGAAGAATATATCAATAAATTCCTTGAGGTGATAAGGTATGTACCCTACATAAAGTATGAAAAGGTAAAGATACAACGATTTATTAGTGGACTGCCTAAGTCCTTCCGTGACATAATTGAATTTGATGAGCCAAAGACTTTAGAAGACACTATATGCTAGCAGGAAAATCCCCCCCTTAACTATACCAGGGTTTAAGATATAGACAGAGCGAATGACCGTCTAAAAGTCAATCTATTTTCTACTATACCCCAAACATACCAAAACAAATGAAAAGAAAGCAATAAGAGAGAAGATCAATAATTGTACCTTTTATCCCACGTCTAGTGATGATCTCCTCAAGATCTGTAGTTCCAACGACTACATGTCTCCTCCCAAGGATGATCTGCATCCAACACTAGGAAAACAAGGACTACAAGCATGTTACTTCTATTCATGAGTTATGGTTAGATATCAAATGCTATGTATATATCAATGAAAATACACAAAACATCATCATTTGGGGCAGGAAAGAGAGATTCTTTTATTCATCAAACAAAGATTGAAACTTACAATCTGTGTCGGCCACCATTCCACGAACTTGGTCTGGGCTCCTCTTTACAATGCCCCAAGTGCACCTTCAATAGGCCTCTTCTCTCAATATTTTGATCACCTCAAGGGAAGGGAATGGATTGAATGGAGGAAGAAGGGGTTGATGAGGGAATGTTGAGGCAATATCTCACAAAAGGTAGCAAAAGATTGGGCAAGGAAGGGAAGTGAAATTGGGCAGAGTTTCACTATTCTTATGCTTGGATATGAAATGAGACCCCAACACCTCCTTTTATATGACAAAAGGATGATTATTTGGTTGGGTGACGGGCTATAGCAGGTCAATTGGTTGGAAAACCTCCAATAGCCCATGAATTTCACCGATTTCCTTACAACTTTTGCAAGCATACGCGGGTTGTTTAGTGTGAAATAAGTGTATGTACGCGGGCTATCTAGCATGCAACAAGCGTATGTACACAGGCTGTAATGGTGCAGGGCACGTACATGCTCTTAAAAATGGTTTTTTAAGAAGATCTCCTCAATAGTGCTTTGGACAAATATGCAAGTAAAAGGACCAATGCCATGTATGCATGAGTAGGGCATTTTAGGGCTATAACGTTATCCAGAAGGCAAGGTATTGTTATGAGCAGTTCAATAATAATACAGAACCTCATGAGGGCTGGAAGAAGAAAATTATTCGGGATTCAAGAAGAAGGGGTTTAAACCCTCAATACTTAAGAGCTATGGGAAAGGTTCCAAGATGATTCTCCTTGCTAAAAGTGTATACCAGCAAAATTTCCCCTCTCATAGTGGAAATAAACCCTTTGGAGCAGCCCCAGGTAAGACTGATAACACAAAGAGAGAACCCTTGAAATGTTGGGGTTGTGGAGAAGAAAATTTGCTGAGAGACTTCCCATATAGGCAACAAAACAATAGGAGGGTCTACAACGTCCAAGAGGCTACCACAGTCAATGATTTGGCTAGGAGCATGCCACAGATTTATGCAGCCTTGGATAATAGACAAGCCAACCAGCAAGCTTCAGTGGTGGAAATGGAAGGTATGATTGTCAACCATGTAGATTCCATTTTAATTGGCCCTGGTTCTAATTTGAGTTATGTTTCCCCTCAAACTGTTGATAAATGTAAATTACAACAAGTTAAACATGTTAAATCATGGCTGGTACAACTAGCCACCAGAACCAAAAGAAAAGTAACAGAGGCCATACTAGCATTCCAACTCATGAGTGGATTGCCCACCCAAGTGACCCTAAACATACTCCCTTTAGGATCTTATGACCTGTTGATTGGCATGGATTGGTTGGATTCCCATAAAACGAAGTTGGATTGTTACAATAAAACTTTGGAGTGTGAAAATGAAGAAGGGAGAAAGGTAACCCTACAAGGGATTCGAAAGCATGTCTCAGTGACACAAATAGTAGCTCTTCAAGTGAAGAGGTATTGCAGAAACGAATGTCCTTTCTATGCAATACAAGTGTTGGACTCTGTTGAGGACAACAAACCAATCCTAGAGGACCATCCCATATTAAGAGAGTATAAATATGTGTTCCCATAAGAGGTACCAGGTCTACCTCCAAGAAGATATTTTGACTTTTCAATAGAACTCGCACCAGGAGCGGTGCTTGTGTCTAGAACACCCTATACAATGAGTACACTAGAGTTGGTTGAAATCAAGCTACAACTAAAGGAAATGATGGACAAAGGATACATTCAGCCTAGTGTTTCTCCATGGGGAGCACCATCCTTGTTTGTTAAAAATAAGGATGGCATATTTAGGTTGTGAATAGACTATAGGAAACTCAATAAGATGACCATAAAGAATTAAGTATCCCTTGCTAATGATCGATGACTTGTTTGACCAATTAAGGGGTACTACAATTTTCTCCAAGATTGACTTGAGGTATGGATACCATCAGTTCCAAATAAAGGATGAAGACATCCACAAAACAATCTTTAGGACAAGATATGGTCACTATGAATTTGTGGTGGTGCCATTTGGGCTAACCAATGCACCAACCACTTTTATGTGCTTAATGAATAATGTACTCAGTAAATTCTTAGATAGATTTGTATTGGTTTTCATTGATGATGTCCTAATATATTCTAAGGATAGGGAAGAGCATGAAGAACTTATTAAGTTAGTACTGTAAGTGTGAATTTTTCCAGAAACAAGTCCATTAATTAGGCCATGTTATTTCTGAAGAATGGGTGGCAGTTGATCCTGACAAAATCAAAGCCATTATGGATTGGCCTACACCAAAGGATTTATTTGATATCATATCCTTTATGGGCCTAGAAGGATACTATAGGAGGTTCATAAAAGGATTTTCCAAGATTGGTTGCCCAATCACTTCCCTTCAGAAAAAGGGAGTTAAATTCCTCTGGACATCAGAATGTGAGGAGAGATTCCAAGAGTTGAAATGCCTTCTAACCAATGCACTTGTGTTGAAGATTGCAGATCCAAACAAGGACTTCCTTGTGTGTATATATTCCTGCAAGGAAGCACTCAAAGGAGTCCTTATGCAAGAAGAACATGTAATTTTCTTCGAATCCAGAAAATTGAATGAGCATGAAATCAATTATGTGACACGTGATCTAGAATTGGCTGCCATATTGCATGCTTTAAAGATGTGGAGACATTACCTCCTAGGTAGAAGGTTTTTGCTAATGACGTATCATTGTGGGTTGAGGTAATGGTTTGATCAACCAAAACTTAATGCTAGACAAGCTAGATGGATGGCTCTCCTCAGTGAGTTTGATTTTGAAATCAAACATATCAAAGGAAAATAAAATAGGGTGGTTGATGCCCTTGGCAAAAGTGTGAAAATGATTCACCTGAAAGACGTAAGAAACTATGAAACAGATGCCATGGAGAGAGTTAAAAGTGGACAAGAAACAGATGCATTTTTCAAGATTGTAAAACGTACTTAGAGAAAGAACCCACAGGGTTCAAGTATGAAGGTTATCAATTGTTGAATGATGGCTTGCTAACTTACAAAGGTAGGTTGTATATCCCAAATTGTGATGAATTGAAGAGGTTCATGATGGACAAACTACACAAAGGACCATATATTGGTCATCCTGGTTATCAGAAGATGATCGCAACCACTAGGAAACTGTTTTATTGGCCTAGACTAAAGAAGGACATAGTTGATTACTTGGCTAAATGTCTAGAATCTCAACAGGTTAAGGCATAACACTGGCATCCAGCAAGGTTGTTGTAGCCCCTACCATTCCCAGAATGGAAATGGGAAACCATCTCCATGGATTTCATCATGGGATTGTCAAAATTGGCCAAACAGAATGACACCATCATGGTAGTGGTGGACAAATTGAGCAAGACTGCTCACTTCATACCAGTCAAGTCAACTTGAAAGGAAATAGATATTGCCAGTATTTTCATGAAATAAATATTTAGGTTGCATGGCATGCCTAAGTAGATCATATCTGACAGAGATACGAAATTCACTTCAAATTTATGGAAATCGTTATTTGTTGGTTTTGAAACTAAATTGCTATTTAGCACAACCTATCACCCTCAAACTCGTGGACAGACAGAAAGGATAAACCAAGTGTTAGAGGACATGTTAAGGATGCATGTAATGCATCAGCCTAAGAAGTGGGAAGATTACCTACCACTAGTATAGTTTTCCTACAACAATGGCTATCAAGAGTCATTGAAGATGAGCCCTTTTGAGAACTTCTATGGTAAACAGTGCAAGATTCCAATCAGCTAGGATAATCCAATAGATAGAATCAAAATCGGGCCAGACATGCTGAAAGAAATCGAACATCAAGTAATTCAAATAAAGCAGAATCTAAAAATAGCTCAAGATAGATAGAAAAGCTATGCAGACACAAAGCGGACTCCTAAATAGTTCCAAACAGGGATCATGTGTATCTTCGAGTTAGACCCAGGAAAAGCTCCTTGAGAATGGGAGCTTGTGCCAAGCTAGCTCCTTGGTATTATGGACCCTTTAATATTTTGGATATAGTGGGACCTGTAGCCTATAGGATAGCACTTCCTCCCACAGTGAAGGCACATGATGTTTTCCATGTTTCGTTATTAAATAAATATGTCCATGATTTTAATCATATTATTGATTGGTCTGTGATTCAGGTGGAACCAGAGGGAGAATTCCTGCAAGAACCTCAATGCATAATAGATAGGAAGGAAACTCCACTCAGGAATAGAACCATTGCACAGGTCAAGGTGCAGTGGAAACACTTTGGCCCCGATGAGGCTACATGGGAAATGTAGGATGCCATGAAACATGCATATCCAATTTTGTTTACTTCTGTACATACATAGCACATCATCGGATAGAACATCAAGGATAATGTTCCTTTAAGGGGGGGGGGGATTGTAATACACTTGATTCCCCCAATTTGTAAATATAACTATAACTGGCCAAGAGACTATGTCACACTAGATATGTGTGAATGTTTGAATTGATGAACCTTTGTATAAAAGGTCAATGTAGGTATTTTTTGTTATTAATAGAAGATGGATAAGTGTTGAATAACTACTGAAAGGGAGGTTTACCAAGACAGACCATGGATGTTATGAGAGAGATAGTGAGGAGAACCAGAAATGGTGGAGATGAACCCCCCCCACCAAACCAGTACCTTACTGGATTTAATGACTCAGACTCGGAACAATCCTCTGACCCATAAATGAATTACCAAGTCAGATTGGTAGTTGGAAGAGTCCTCCTCAAGAGTTAATGAGGATATGGGGCAGAGTACCCATCTGCAATACTTCTAGGACTAACCTTGATCTTGGGATTCGGACCCACGCAACCTTTTTGAGGAAGGCAAGAAAAGAGTTAATTCATGGGTAGAGGCATATCTGCAGGGAGAGCAGAGTCGAAAGACCAATCTTGAGAAGAGAAAAAGAGCGGTTACAACTCTCTGGTTCAAGGAAGAACTAAGAAATAAGATAATTTGGGGCACATGAAGCTATGGGCAACGTTTTCGGTTCAAGCTGATAAATGGGATTGACGAGTGACTGTGGAAGTACTTGTGCAGACCTCCTTGCTTGGTACAGAGAAAACCAGTTGCCAAGATTCTGTGTGAGGAGAATAGTAACCTCTATCCCTGACTAACATTGAGCAAGAAGAAAGAGTCTCTCTCATAGAATAGTGGTCTAGCTCAGGGGTGGCCAACGGTAAATCCGTTAGGAGTGGTTGTGCCTATAGTTGGGTGGAAACAGGCACCCCTTTTAGCAATCACTTCATGAACTCTCGTTTTCTGATTAGTACTTTCATACTCTATGTGTTGAAATGGAAATGGTAATTGAATATATTTATATATTTATGATTGAGTCATGTGTTAAATGGTTAAGGTAGATAAATGTATTATCTCTCAATGAAATCATGCCTTTGAATGGTCATTTGCTTGCCTCAGATCATCAGTTAGAGAGTTGTGGAACATAATTTTGCAAGAGGGTCGGGGTAGGAATTACTGGAATGATTAAGTCATGTCGGCCTCTAAAATCTACCTTCATAGGAACACTAAGTTCAAACCTGATGGAAGGAGGGTGCCTCCTTCAGATATTTCACCCATGCGACCAGGGTCTAGGAACCTGGCGCTAGGCTGGAAAAGAGCTGAGCCTTTCTGGCTTCGGAACTCCGAGAGTTCAGAGCTCCAGAGTCTTTTGACCTTGGCCTTTATAAACCGACCAAATGAAACTGGTATTTACAGTTAACGATAAGGTTGACCGGTGCTTAGCAGTTTCCCTAACCATGGTCGATAGAATTTCCCCACTGTTAAACCTTGATCCATTTACCATCGCGACGTAATGCGAACCATCGATTCGAGAGTATTCGAGAATCCCCTTGGTTGTTGGATTTTCACTGAGATAACTTCGACGAAGTCCTACTTCGAGAGATTAGGGATGTTAAAGCACCAAACTCATTGAATGTTGAATTTATGAAATGATGAGAGCCATGGATCTGGGGAGTTCATTAAGAGCCCATCTTAACTGTTCGATTAAACAGTGGAGGGACAATCGTACGATACTTCAGTGGAGTCCTGCTTCGGGAGAATGGAGCGACCATAATGTCGAAACCCCCGAAGGCCGGAGTTGTGAAGAGATGAGGACCATAGATCTAGGGACCCTTTGGGATCTCCCATGACCATTAAATCTAGGCCATGGTCATCCCAGTGCTGGTCACTTTGGGAGCAATGAGGAAGTCACACCACGGATCCCCTGAACGCTGAAGTTATGAAGTAACGGAGGTCGTAGATCCAGGGGTTACGTGGACACACCTTGACTGTGAGATCTAAGGGCGTAGGAAGTCCATCAGTCTGGAGTGATGTGGAACAGTGACGTCATCCAGGGTGATGTGGACCCACGACTGATGTGCCACATGTCACCTAGATTCTTACGTCTCGTAGACCCTATGTGCCCATTAACACGTGACACGTGTCACCCACTGTAGGGGCCACGTGTCATCTCCGCCCTGCTTTGGGTCACCCCTGGCACTTACCTGTTTAGTCCATTTGGCAGGAGGAGTATTCGGGACCCACATGTACTTGCCTCCGCGTCTAGTACGTCACCATGTGCGAGGGTGGACCCTTCGAGAGTCTGAAACTTCGAGGCTCCGGAGGTTTGGAATGCAATGTCAAGGGTAACTCGAAAGGCCTGAAGTCTAGAGCCACATGGTGAGATTTCGGGTCCTTCAGGTGTTCAGGAATTTGGGACTCTGGAGGACATGCGTGCAGAAATAAAAAGGGGATTTCAACAGTGAAGCGTCGAACGTTGAATTCCCGTCTAGCCTGTGTGGTAGATGAGGATCAAGTCCCACCATTAGATTAAACAGTGGATGGACCTTCACTACAGGAGGTAGGAACTTGGATATGGTAAGAACGAGTTGGACCCATGTGGCCCTCAACTATTAATGCCCAAAGAACTTGGGAAGGCCATAACTTGCAAACCAGAGGTCGGATTAGAGCTTGGTAGCAGTCATTAGAAATATACGGGCGAGTAGAAGAGGATGAAGACCTCGGGAAAAGGATTCAATATGGTTAGATTAAGAAAAAAATTTATGCCCCATCCCTAGGAAGGGAACTTAGGGGTTGGGTGTGTTACGGTCGCGTCTGAAGTGTCCAAGAGAGGCAAAAAATATGGTCAAAGAAGTTCCACATTAAACACTGAGTGCAAGTCAAGGAAAGGAGAAATAATTAATTCAAAATCATTCTCTCCCAAAGCCTTGGTGATGGTGTAAGGCTTGCAATGGAGGGGCATAGCTTACGATGTGGTCCTATGAGGCATTCTTTCTTCTGCAAATGCAACCATACCTTATCTCCCACCTGAAACTTGTGTGGTACCTGATGTTGATCATGGTGCTGCTTGTACTTCCCATTGGATTTCTACAAAATATCATGAAATTGTTTTTGGATGTGTCGAATTCACTCAACAAATTTGGTTGCTTGATCAGCCTCAGTCTAAGCATGGGAGGACTCTTCTTGTGCAGTTGCAATGGGTAGAGCTACGTTAATGGGGGCCAATGGTTGGAACCCCAAGCACACCTAAAAAGGGTTGTGGCCAATGGAATTGTGGAGGGCTCTATTGTAGCTATGTTGAACATAAGGAAGGTTGTCATCCCACGTGTGTGGACATTTGTAATTGTACATCCTCAATATATGGATAATCATCCTATTGACTACCTTTGTTTATCCATCAGTCTGTTGGTGGAAGGCTATCGATTTGGTTAGCTTGGTGTCCATCATCAACCATAGGATGGACCAAAAAGTACTTAGGAACCTACGATTTCGATCTTAGTAAGATAATGGTTCATGGGAGCTTAAAATGAACCCAAACACATTCAAAGAAGATCTTGACGATGGCCTTAGTTGTGATGCTCTTATTACAGGGTGCCAAAACTACCATCTTAGAGAATCGATAAATGACCACAAAGAAACAGTCATTACCATGCTTGATTGAAGGAAGACCAGACATGTAATCCATAGAGATGGACTCCCAAGGCCTATCTGAAGTAGATAGATGATCCAGGTGGATATTGGTGGCCACCACCTATTCCAACTGGCTCATCTTGATAGTTTTTAGTTCAACACATTTCTCTATAATGATGACATTTCTTTGTAATTGTTGATTCTGCACTTTTGGGGTTGTCCTAAAGCCCTACACAACATCCAGGTGGGTATTGGTGGCCTCCCACCTATCCAACTAGCTTATTTTGGAAGTTTTTATGTCAGTACATATTTTTGTACTTCTAGGGCCATTCCGGGGACCTAAACGGTGTTTTTTGTCTGGCCATAGTCAAATTGTATACAGAATTTGAGTTTGATGGCATGATGTGTATTTCTCGAAAAAAACCTTTCCAACGGGCCATCACAGGCCTAAAACGGAGGTCGTATGCAAAAGTTACAACCCCGAGAATTTGAGGTACCAACTTACCCATCGGGGCCCACATAACTTTTGGCGTTTCATCTCCTAGGGTTAAGTTTTTGGATGTCTAGGGTTTTAGCATTCATGAGTAATGTTAAAAAGGCCTATAGAGCCTCATTGTAATCATTCTTCTTAGACAAATGCATGTACCAGCCACATCTCTTCTCAGAGATAGCTACCACCATTTGAGCAAGTTGTTTTCGGTTCTGCTATTTTACAGTTTCGGTCTATTTTCTTTATTCAATAGAGGTTATTGTTCACTGGATATATATTGTTGTTCTCCATATCTCTATGTTATTGTATTCAATATGTTATTCATTTCATTCCGCTCATAAATCTGGATCATTAGTATCGGAGCAGTTTGGTCTTCATTTGTTTTTCTTTGCGCATGTCCCCGACAAGATCTGGGTACAAGAAGTTGGGACTTGAACTAATTGAGCCTTTGCAAGATTGGTCACACCGAGCCCAACAACAACTCCTAGGGGATGATAAGAAATATGACGGAGCAGGAGATCCTTTTAAATTATTGCTCGAGGAAGCCCTTGCGCGACAAAGGAATGAAATGATGGACAACTTTGCACAGATCCTTCGACAACTGCTCACGGGAGATGCATCTTCATCAAGTGGCCATGCAACCCCTTTCAAGGTACAAGTAAATTTTGATATTCCATTATTTGAAGGACTGATAGATGCAAATGATGTAGATAAATGGATGAATCTTCTCGAAGGGTATTTTTAGGTCCACAATTTTTTCGATAGGGAAAATATTACTTTTGCACTCCTCGAGGCCATCCCCCATGTTAAAGACTGGTGGGATACTTACTCTGAGCAAAGGGCCATAGAGGAATCTGCAATATTTTTTGTTGCCCCCACATGGGATTCCTTCAGGGATGTCAGTAAATAACAATAGCACCCTATTGGAATCTACTCCGAGGACCACTACATAAGATGGACCACCTTGCATCAGGAAATTAGGGACTAGATAGTACCAAATTTCACCAATATTTTTCATACCATGCACACCAAATTGGTTATCAAATACTTTGAATGACATCTAGTGCTCAAATACCTCAGTTGTCTGCATAGATACATTCAAATAGAAATGGAGTTTCTAGACATGGCATCATTAGGTGCAGCTTATAGATATGTTGTCAAGATTGAGCAGAAATTTAAGTAGAAGAGGCAAGGGTTTGGATCTGCAAACTCCTCACACCCGAAGCAGGGAAAAGGTGGCTGCAACCCACAAAAAAAGGGATAGAGCAAAGATGGCCACTCTCAGGACAACCAGTCCAAGCCGCAACCCAAGAAGGGTAATGAGAAGTCGAAGAAGGACACGTGAAAGTGGTGTGAATACCATAAAATTTGTTGGCACAACACCGAAGAATGTTTCTCCAAGCAGTCACTAGTGGCTGAGCTAAAAGATTTCGATTTAGAGGCGTATTCTGACTCCAAATCAAATGCAAAAAGAGGGAAGCAGATTATCAATGTCGAACCAAGTGCCACTGACGCTACCACTAAAGTCCAACCAAGTAAACCAAAAGAACTAGAGGAAGGGGAACGCCTCTTTCACTCACAGATGTGGGTAAAGGGGGCTCCGCTTCATTTCATTGTCGATAATGGCAATCAGAAGAACCTGATCTCTACAGAGGTCGTCAAGCGACTGGACCTGTCGATGACACTGCATCTGCAACCCTACACCATCAGTTGGCTTCGCTAAGGAAGAGATCTTCGCGTCAGCCAACAATGTCATCTTCCCTACGACATAAAGCCCTTCAAAGACGAGGTATTGTGTGATATTTCTCCCCTTGTAGTTTGTAACATTCTTTTATGCCAGCTATATTTGTGGAAGTGACTTGTTGTGTATGAGTCTAGACCCCTCAGTGTTATTATTACTTTGGGTAGACAATTGTACAGGATACCAAAGGTAGCATTGTCTACCGGCATTTCTTTAATCTATGCTAAGCAATGCAGTAAGGTCATTTCATAGACCGAGAATTTCGTCTTCTTTGTAATCCGTGCTCGCAGTGAGAAGAAGGTCACTGCCACATCCATGACTTGAACACATAGCCTCTCTTTGTAGCAGAAGCAAGTGGACAAGATCGTAGAAGAGTACAAAGATATCTTCTCCTCACCCACCGAGGTACTGACACACTGCCAAGTCAAACATCCAATTGATCTAACCCTCGGTGCACCTCTGTCTAATGGACCAGTCTATCGTTGCTCGCTGATGGAAAATGATGAAATCGAGCACCAAATCCAAGAGTTTCTTCAAAATGGGCACATCTGACCCAACTCCTCCCCTTGTGGAAGCTCGATTGTACTGGTGCAGAAGAAAGACGGGACCTGGCGGCTATACATTGATTACAAAGAATTAAACAAAATCATAGTCAGGAACCGGTACCCAATTCCCTGAATTGATACTTGACCAACTCAAGGGGGAAAAGTTCTTCAGCAAGATTGACCTAATGTTTGTCTACCACCAGGTTCCCATCAAACCGACTAATGTATGGAAGACAACTTTCAAATATAAAGAAGGTCTCTTCGAATGGCCGGTCATGCCCTTTGGCTAAACAAATGCACCAACAAATTTCATGAGGTTGATGGATGATGTATTGAGACCCTTCACCAACTCTTTTGTGGTGGTATTGTGGATGACATCCTCATCTTCAACAGAACTTGAGAGGAGCACATGCAACATATTCAGCAGGTTTTGAGCTCTCTGCGACAACACAAGCTATATGCCAACTTGGAAAAATGATCCTTTGGCATGAACTGGATCCAATACTTGGGATACATTGTTGATGAGCATGGGGTACACGTGGATCCAGCTAAGATCCAAGTCATCTGTGACTAGCCAACCCTGACCAAACTAATCGAGCTTCAGAGCTCCTTGGGACTTATCAACTTCTACTGAAGGTTCGTGTTGGGATTATCCCATATTGCATGGGCCCTCTGCCAAGTGACCAAGGGTGGTGGCAAGGTAAATTTCACTTGGGGGAAGACACAACAACAAGAATTTGATGATCTGAAGCATCGTTTGTGCTTGGATCTAGTACTCTCCTTACCCGATCTGCAACAACCATTCGAGATTGAGACTGATGCCTTCGACTATGATGTAGGCACAACTCTCACTTAGCATGGTCATCCAATAGCATACCATAGTGAGACAATATCAGAAACCATCCGGAAATACCCCACCTATGATAAGGAAATGTATTCCATTGTGCAATCCTGCCATCAATGGAAACATTACATTTTGGGAAAGGAGACAATCATCCACACTAATCACAAGCCTCTATTGTTCATACAAACATAAGGGAAGTTTCAAAACGATCACCATCAAAAGTCGTCCACATACCTCCAGTAGTTCCATATCAACATCAAGTATAAGACAGGGAGCACAAATAGTGTCGTTGACTGCCTCAGCCGACCTCACATTGTTGCACTCACCACTGTGCTCCATTCATGTGGGCATGAGGCCCCAACTTTATCAGCATGACCCTGACTTCTCCACCACCTATCATCTCTTGGGTATAGGCGTGAATGTCACTGATTTTCACATTCATGATGGACTGTTATGGCATCTAGGCCACCTCCGTGTTCCTGCAAGAGAGTGTGCAAAGATGATTTGGGAGGCTCACTATAGTCAGATGGCATGACATTTTGGCGTGGAGAAAACTGTGGTTGTTCTACAGAAACATTTTTATTGGCCAAAACTTCGACAGGATGTCAACAAGTATATTAGATCTTGCATTGCATGTGCCATTTCCAAGCCAGCCATCAAGAGTCAAGGAGTATACACCCCTCTTCCTACCTCTGAGAGGCCTTGGGAATGCATCTCAATGGACTACATGTCTAGCCTTTCGTCCACCAAGCAAGGAAATTATTGTGTATTTGTGGTGGTTGATCGGTTTTTTAAGATGGCCATTCTCATAGCCTGCAAGAAGTGCATCACAACGGAAGATACTGCCAAGATATTCTTCGAACGGGTTTGGGTCCATTTTGGGATACTGCAGACCATCATCTCAGATTGAGACAACATGTTCCTCAACACATTTTGGTCAAGTCTTTGGTCATTATTAGACACCAAGCTGACTTAATCCATTGCCTTACACCCCCAAACTGATGGTCAAATAAAGGTCGTCAATAGGATGATTATGCACATCTTGCGCATGTATAACTCTAAGCATCCACGTACATGGGATGAGAGTCTTCCCTATGTTCAACATAGCTACAACAGGGCTCTCCATAGCTCCATCGGCCATAGCCCATTTTAGGTGGGGTTGGGATTCCAATCCTGGGGTCCCATTTATGTTGCACTACCTCTTACAACCACACATGCATAATCTTGCCATGTTCAGTATGAGGCTGACAAAGCCACCAGATTCATCAAGCGGATTAAACACACCCGCCAATAGATCCATGATATTTTGCATAAAGTCAATGCTAAGTACAAGTAGCACCATGATCAACACCGGGTACAACACAAGTTTCAGGTGGGAGACAAGGTATGGTTACATTTGTAGAAAGAGCGCCTTACAGAGCCCCATCGGAAGCTCCATCCACTTCACTATGGTCCTTACACTATCACCAAGGATGTGGGTGACAATGTTTTTGAGCTCAACACTCCCCCCTTCCTTGGCTTGGATACAGTGTTCAATGTGGACCTCCTTCGACTATATTTTACACCATTATTGGACACCTCAGATATTGAAGAACAGTTGACACCAATAGATCTCAACCTTGACTGAATGGAACATGCATCCACTGATCAAATAGTGGACACACATGTCAAGGGCACTCGCCAACAGAGGATCCAACTTTATCGGGTTGTCAAGGCAGGGAAACTCCTGCACCAAGGCAAGTGGCTCACCTGGGGCCAAATTCAGTAGAAATTTCCTCACCTGATGAGGGAACTCAATGCAATGGACACCATTACTTCCTAAAGGGGGAGCATTAATCTAGGTAGATATTGGTGGCCACCCACCTATTCCAATTGACTCATCTTGACAGTTTTTTGTTCAACACGTTTCTCTTTAATGATGGCATTTCTTTGTAATTGTGGGTTTTGAATTTCTAGGGCTATCCTAAAGCCCTAAACAACATCCAGGTGGATATTGGTGGTTGCCCACCTATTCCAACTGGATTATTTTGGAAGTTTTCATGTCAATACATCTTTTTGTACTTCCAGGGTTGTTTTGGGGCCCTAAACAATGTTTTTTTTGCTTGCCACAATCAAACTATAAACGAAGTCAGAGTTTTACGACATAATGTGTAGTTCTTGAAAATACATTTCCAATGAGCTATCACATGCCTAAAACGGATGTCGTATGCAAAATTTACAACCCCGGGAAGTTGAGGTACCAACTTACCCATCAGGCCCACATAACTTTTGGCATTTCATCTCCTAGGGTTAGGTTTTTGGATGTCTAGTGTTATGACATTCATGAGTAATATTAAAAAGGCCTCTAAAGCCTCATTGTAATCATTCTTCTTAGATGAATGCGTGTAGTAGCCACATTTCTTCTCAGAGATAGCTACCACCATTCGAGCAAGTTGTTTTTAGTTCTGCAATTTTACAGTTTCAACCTGTTTTCTTTATTCAATAGAAGTTATTGTTCATTAGATATATGTTGTTGTTCTCCGTATAAATATGGATCGACAGAGGGGTGTATATACCCTGTTTCTTGATGGCATGCTTGGCAATGGCACATGCAATGCAAGATCTGATGTACTTGCATACATCTTGTCGAAGTTTCGACCAATAGAAATGATTTTGCAGTATTGCCACTATTTTTTCCACACCAAAGTGTCTTGTTGCTCAGTCACTATAATGAGCTTCCCAAATCATCTTTGCATGCTCGTTTAAAGGAACAAAAAGATGTATCAGATGGCATAACATTCCATCCTAGAGATAAAAGTATGAAATTGTTTTCCTGCGCTCAATGTCTGATAGGTAGTAGCAAAGTTAGAGTCATTATTGTATAATTGTGGCCACCCAAATGTCTCATGCTCACGGGAGTTAACAACTGTGGTTAGCACCACAAATGGTGGTCAACGGAGGTAATATGCGACGTGGTTGGTGTTTCCCTTCTTGTACTTGATGTTCAAGTGGAATTGTTGCAGGTAAATGGACCACTTATGATGGCGGTCATTCTGTAATTTTCATTGTGTCTACATGAATTATAGAGGCCTGTGATCAGTGTAGATGATTGTTTCCTTCCCCAGAATGTAATTCTTCCACTGTCGACATGTCTGCACAATGGAGTACATCTCTTTGTCATATGTGGGGTATTTGTGAACGACATCATATATTTTTTCACTGTGATAGGCCACCGAATGCCCATGTTGAGTGAGGACTTCACCGATAGCACAATCTGAAGCATTTGTCTCAATCTCAAATGGATGTTGAAGGTCTAGCAAAATAAGGACTAGTGTTAAGCAGAGGTGAAATTTCAATTCCTTGATTTCTTTTTATTAGGATGCAACTCAAACAAACTTAGTCTTCACTCCACCCTTGGTCACCTGGCTTAGATCCCAAGCAATATGAGAAAACCCCAACACAAATCCACGTTAGAAGTTGGCGAGGCCTAGGAAGCTGCGGAGCTCGATCATTATCTTCAGGGCCGACTAATCATGGATGACTTGGATCTTGGCTGGATCCACATGCACACCTTGCTCATCCACGATGTACCTCAAATATTGGATTCTCTACATGCCAAAGGAACATTTCTCCAAATTGGCATACAACTTGTGTTGTCCTAGGGTGCCCAAGACCTGTTGAATATGCTTCAAATGTCCCTCCCAGGTTTTTCTAAAGATTAGGATGTCATCCATATATACGAACACAAAGGAGTTTGTGAATGGTTGCAATATATCATCCATCATCCGCATGAATGTGGTCAGTGCATTAGTCAAGATAAAATGCATGACCAGCCACTCATACCTTATTTAGACATGAAGGTTGTCTTCCATACATCAATTTGTTCAAATGACACCTGGTGGTAGCCTGACTTCAAATCAATCTTACTGAAAATTTTGGCTCCCTTAAACTGATCAAGAAGATCATCAATCTGGGGGATTGGTTATTGGTTCTTGACTATGATCTTGTTCAAGGCTCTATAATCAATACAAAGTCACCATGTATGTACTTCTTCTGTACTATAACAATTGGGCCCCCTCAAGGTGAGGAGTTTAGTTTGATGTGGCCCTTCAGAATTAGCTCTTGGATATGGTGTTTGATTTCTTCATTCTACATAACATAATGCATGTATACAACGTTATTAGGCAGAGGAGCACCAGGTGTCAAATCAATTGAGTGCTTTACCTGATAGTGCAAAGGCACCCAAGTAGATGAAGAAAATATGTTTTTGTGCTCTTCTACTATCTTGTCCTTCTGTTGTTGTTGTGTAAAGAAACCTCGTGCAAAGGTTTTGGCAGTTGCAATAACCTTTTGTTCACCTTCTCACTTAACCATAAAGAGGACAAATCTCCGGGTTTGAGAGACCACCTTTCTACACTGCTTCACGAAGAACAAAGAGACCACAGTAGTTGGGATTGCCTCTAGTACCCTAGAGAGTTGATCTCCCAAAGTAATAATGACACTGCGAGGCCTAGATTCACAAACAACGTGAGGCTTCCACATATATGGTTGTCCTAACAAAACATCACAAAATTCAAAGGGGGAAACATCTGTTAGGGACCCAACCTCCCTAACCCCTCACATAGGTAGAATAATATAATTCCATGTAATAAAGGCCAATATTAATAAGGTCTAGCAATGAGGAAGAATAAGTAAAATGTAAGAATACCTAATAGAAGCTTCCACTTCTAGAAGGATCTTCCTCTAGATTGTTCTTTTTGATAGATAGATTTAGTATAAATAGGAGTAGAGGGTATGAGAAATCTTGTCTTGGATATTTATTCTAATAGATCTCTGCTCTACTGGAGGTTGCCCCCTCAAAGAGGCAAGTGGACATTGCTATCATTAATCAAGGTGCTCTTTCTGGTGTTATTTTGGTATTTTTCTGGTATTGTTCTGGTTATATCATTGTTTCTCTTCCATTTCTATGCTAAAATATGTATGTTCTGCATACTATTTTATATCTGGAATACTACAAGTGGTATCAGAGCACCTTCCTCGACAAAAAATTGTGGGTTAATTTTTTTTTCAGGGTAGAGATGTATTATCGCGTCTTAAATCTATAGAGATATGTCGTTCAACACATAAATCCACAGTCAGGGAAGCATACATGCAAGAACTATAAGTGGTTTTTACGTGCACATATGTTGGCCACCGTTATAACCCCTGTTGGTATCCCTTCGAGTGGTAGCACATCAGACAACACATGTATATAGATCGACCTAGATATCCTAAATCCCTCCATAGATAAATTGATCGGTCGCCTGACTGTTATAGTGCCACCGAGAACATCACCCAGGAAGATACTCTTTAGTACCAGGGTAGTTGGGTACTACGGCTAAGGGCACGGTCTAGCCTCCTTAGTTGGTGCCCTTAGATATTGGGTTGAGTACTACTATTTGACCCCACACGTATATAAGAGAGCTATAGCACAAAGAAAACCTTTGTCTATAGAAATCCTAAATATCATACCCCTGGGGATGGAAACAAAAATAGAGCAGACAAGACCTATTGTCGTGCAATTGTGCCTTATGCATTCTAGTTGCAAAATTACTACACATTTTTTCCTATTAAGCATTTGGGCATTTTGTCACTGCAGTATTATTCAAACCGACACGCTTATTTGGGACCTATCCCACTGGGTTCCTCTCTTCACCCCGATTCTAGTGATACCTATCATTTTGAAAACATTTTTTTTTTGTGGATTTGACCCTTCTTTGACATCCTTATTTAGCACCCATCCCATTAGATTCCCCTTTTTCCCCTGATTGTAGTGGTACCTATCATTTGACACCCTTCTTCTTAATGATCCAACCAACCCCTCTAGACCCCTTGTGTTTCCCTATACCATTTTCCTACCCATTTTTCCAATTGGCTACCACACGAGCCCAATAACTCAATACCTTGATTGTTGACACCCACCATAACAAGGAAGACATCAAGAATATCAATGACAACCTTAGTTCAATCAATTATGTTATTCAAGTCCTCCAGGAACAATGTGCCTACCTAAAAGACCTCAAAGCCACCTTTGAACACTTCATGGGTCGTTCCCAGAACCCTTCCTCTTCTGAACAACCATCTTATCAAGATGACCACGTCTCTTGCCATTACCAAGGTCTTCATACTACCCACTTTTCTCGAGACCTCGACCCTCCAAGAATTGAGGTGAACAAATTTGATGGATCAGATCCCACAGGCTGGGTCACCCAAATGGAACATTATTTCTCTTTACATAACATTACTGATGATTTAGCCAAGCTTAGTTATGGTGTCCTACATCTGGATTTGGAACGATGACAATGGTGGCAATGGTGAAAAAAGGCACTACAAGGGTATGTTGCTTGGACATAGTTTGTGGCCGAACTTTATGACCGCTTTTACTCTTAAACCCACCATTTAGGTCGTTTGAACAAGTTAAAGTAGTCTGGGACAATGGAAGACATTATTTCCGCATTTGAGCACTTGGATTTCATAACGGAGGGCATATCCGATGCTTTCTTTAGGGAATGCTTTATCAGTGGCCTCAAAGATGAAATTTGTGCCCATGTTCTCATGGCATTTCCCCAGACTTGGTTGGAAGCTACTCGACAAGCCAAGGAAGCACAACATATTGTATCCTCCTAGAACCGAAAACCCTCCTTTCCTCCTCTTCCTAAACCCACCAATTATGCCCCTCCCGCAACACCCCTCAAGATCCAGAAATTAACCAGGGATGAAATGGATGAACGTCAACTCAAGGGTCTTTGTTATAATTGTGATGACAAATATTTTTCCGGGCACAAGTGTAAGGAACAAAAGCTTTTTATGGCTATGACTAAGGATATTTTTGAAGAAGATGTTGTTTTTCCACCTGTGGAGGAACTACCACCGCCATCTGATCTGACCCTACCCTCTGATTCACCAAACGTTGACCTGATGATTTCACTTAATTCCCTCACTGGCTTCTCCGCTCCCCAGACTCTCAAATTAATTGCTTACATCAAAAATCGGAAATTCATCATCCTTGTGGATACTGGTAGCATGCATAATTTTATTCATCGTCACATTGCCCAAGAAGTCAATTGATACATCCATGTCGTCAATAATTTTCAAATCATGATTGCCAATTGAGGTTCCATGAAATGTGGGGGGCGATGTGAAAATGTGTGACTCCAAATTGGTTAGTATCACCTTAAATCCCATATGTTTTCTATAGACATGGGTGGTTGTGATATTGTTCTTGGTGACGAATGGTTGCGCACTCTAGGCCCCATTCTCATGGATTTTAAGGACTTAATCATGCAATTCCAACAAGAGGGGCAACAATATAAGTTTCAAGGCATCACAACATGCTCCCCTGAGATCATCATCTCCCATCACATGGAAAAGCTCCTCAAAAAATGTCATTTGAGCATTATAGCCCAACTCCACTCCATTCATGTTGTTGAGACACCTTTTGTGCATTCCGACCTGCAATCTATCCTCTCTCGCCACCAAGTTGTTTTTACCACTCCCAAATAACTTCCCCCTTCTCGTGGAGTCCATGATCATTCCATCCCTCTCATCCCGAGCAGTCTTCCTGCCAATGTTCGGCCTTATTGTCATCCCTTTTCCCAGAAGAATGAAATTGATAAAAAAAATCATGAATTGCTAGAAGTAGGTGTTATCAGTCTTAGTACTAGCCCCTATTCTTCCCCTGTGGTCATGGTACTCAAGAAAGAAGGTACTTGGCACATGTGTCCTGATTTTATTGCCCTCAACAAACTCACAATCAAAGACAAATTCCCCATTCCTGTCATTGATGACCTCTTGGATGAATTGAGTGGTGCTCAATACTTCACCAAACTGGATCTACGTTCTGGCTACCACCAGATCTGTATGAAATAAGAAGACATTCCCAAGACTGCATTTCACACTCATGAGGGTCATTATGAATTATTGGTAATTCCCTTTGGATTGTGTAATGCTCCTTCCACTTTCCAAAGTCTTACAAATCATGTCTCCCGTCCTTTTCTCCGTCATTTTGTCTTAGTTTTCTTTGATGATATTCTCATCTATAGTAAAACTTGGCCATTCCATCTCTCCCATGTGAATCAAGTTGTCCATCTACTCTCTAAGCACCAACTTTTCCTCAAACAATCTAAATGTGCCTTTGGTGCCTCAGAAGTGGAATACCTAGGTCATATTATCGACAAAGATGGTGTCCAGGTGGATCCTAAGAAAATTGAATCTATGCAGGATTGGCCTCGCCCTAAAACTCTTAAGAGCTTGCATGTTTTTCTAGGTTTAACGGGCTATTGTAGGGAGTTTGTTCGGAATTATGGAAATATTGCAGCTCCTCTCACTTCTCTCCTTAAAAAGAATTCTTTCACTTGGACTTCAGCTGCGGATCATGCCTTCCAAGCCTTGAAAGATGTTATGTGCTCGACCCTTGTCCTAACACTTCCAGACTTCACAAAGACATTTGTATTGGAATGTGATGCTTCCAGGAAAGGAATTGGAGCTGTCCGCATGCAAGATGGAAGGCCTTTGGCCTTCACTAGAAAACAACTTTTAGAGCGACATTTGAGACAATACATTTATGAAAAGGAAATGTTAGCTATTTTGCATGTTGTGCATCTCTGGCGCCCTTATTTATTGGGTCAGTGCTTCCAAATCAAAACTGATCATCAGAGTCTCAAGTATTTCCTGGAACAACGAATCTCACCCCTCGCACAACAAAAATGGGTGACCAAGCTATTTGGCTATGATTATGAGATCATTTACAAGAAGGGAAAGGAAAATGTAGTGGTCGATGCTCTTTCTCGAAAATATGAATAAGACAGGTCCCTTTTTTCCCTCTCCTTCATTGTACCAGATTGGCTCCAAGTTGTTCGTCAGGAATGGCTGCAAGACCCCAAAATTTCTAGCATGCTCCACTAATTGCAACACAATTCTTCAGTTTCTCCAGGGTACTCTTGTCACAATGAATATCTTCGCTACAAAGGTCATTTGTATTTATGCAAGAAATTACAACTTAAATCCATAGTGATTTTTGAACTTCATGCCTCATCCACAGTCGGGCATTCAGGGTTTACAAAAACCTATGAACGGGTCAAACTTTTTTTTTTCTAGGATGGTATGAAACAGTATGTCCGCACCTTTGTGGATGAATTTGAGGTTTGTCAATGCAACAAAGGAGAAACTGTCAAAGCTCTGGGCACACTCCAACCGCTCTTATTCGCCCTGCTATTTGGCAAGATATTTCTATGGATTTCATTGTGGGATTACCTAAATCGGGCAATAAGTCAGTCATCATGGTGGTCATAGATCATCTCTCCAAATATGCTCATTTTTGTGCTCTTCAACTCCCATTCACAACCAACACTGTGGCTGAAATCTTCATTTATAATATCTTCAAGCTTCATGGCATGCCTAATTCTATTGTATATGACAGAGATCCCACTTTCACCAGCAATTTTTGGTAAGAATTGTTCAAGCTACAGGGCACCCAATTGCATCTCAACACTGCCTATCACCCCCAGACAGATGGCCAAACTGAAGTTGTCAACAAGTGTTTGGAAACATATTTAAGGTGATTTTCATATGAGAGGAAAATCATTGGGCTCAATGGTTACCCCTAGCTGAATGTTGGTACAACACATCTTACCATACGACTACTCACATGCTCCTTTTAAAGTAGTCTATGGCCAAAATCATGTTGATGATTACTGCTGCATGAGACATCCTCTAGGACACATATTGAGTGAGTCAGCCTGTGAGAGAGCCCATGAGTTGGGCGTGTCGTTCATCTCTGAGACGAATATGGAACATTGTGTGCCCCTGTGTAGGGAAGATTCCCATGATATGGGTGTGTCGTTTCTCTCTGAGTTGGAGATGGAACGTTGTGTGCCCTTGTGTAGGGAAGATGCCCATGAGATGAGTGTGTCGTTTGAGATGAAAGGATGTGTACCCCTGTGAGGGGTGAAGGAGCCCATGTGATGGGTTTGCTTTTCTCCTATGTGTAGATATTTGAGACGTTGTGGTACTTCAGATGATTCTCCTGTGAGACTTAGTGATATAGAGATCTGTTGAGTAGGACGTTCCTGTGGCTGAGCACAGGTGGACGTGATCCTAGTGGTTGAGCACTAGTGAGTGTATGTTCGGATGATTCTCTTGTGAGACTAAGTGAGATAGAGATCTGTTGAGTTGGACGTCCTTGTGGCTAAGCACAGGTGGGCGTGCCCCTAGTGGGTGTGTGAGATCCCTTGCTATATTTTCTAAGAGTTAGATTTACCTGTAACACGAATTGTGATGTAAAAGGTACAAGTCGGCCCCACCATAAAGTGAAAGATAATTAATGTAAAAGATAATTAATATGGTAATTACTAATTATATTATGATTTATTGAGGTTGGCTCTGTTGTGCCAATAGACACCACTTTTGATGTGTCCAGTCTAATATAAATAAAGGTGATTTCCCCATAGAGGAAATACAACACACATGTGATTTTGGAAATTTCATCAAGTACAAGTTCTAGGGCTGAAGTTCTCACCTCTCTTGGGTGCCAACCTTCTTGTTTTTTGAGAGCACCCTTTAGTGTACTAGGTCTATGGCGTGGGAGGTCTTTCTCTTGAGAATATAGCAAAGGATTGTTGGGTTTTCTTCCCTTGTTAAGAAGGGTTTCCCAGGATATTTCTTGTGTTCTTGTGCATGGTATTTCTTCTTGTGATATTGGTTATTGCAACAATTGCTAATGGTGTAGCTGCATTTTTATATGGTTCAAGTAAATGCTAAATTTGAAATAAACCTCATGCTTGAGCCTAGCATAGTGAAAATTCAACAAATCCCCCATCATTTCTCTCATGTATGTCAGGGGTCTCGAAGGTTCAGGAGGTTGACAAAAATCTTATAGTCCGAGAGGATATTCTTTGTGCCCTCAAAGAAAATTTGATCATGGATCAGAATCGCATGAAGCAATAAGTAGATCAAGGTCATTCTGAATGACATTTTGTTGAAGGGGACCACGTGTTTCTTCGACTACAACCTTATAATTAGACTTCAGTCAAAGTTGAACATCGTCATAAACTTGCGCCAAAATATTATGGTCCTTATACAATGCTCAAGAGTGTGGGATCAGTGGCCTATCAATTAGCTCTACCCAGTCAATCGAAGCTCCATTCTGTTTTTCATGTTTTTTGCTTAAAGAAGGTGATTGGAACTAAGTGCCAAACTCAAACTAGTCTCCCTGAGTTGGATGAAGAAGGTTCAATATGGTTGTAGCCATAAGCAGTCTTGGCCCAACGAGAGCATCGTCTCCATCAATGCACCATTAAGGAAGTGTTAGTCCAATGAAAAGATACAACTGCAGAAGATGCCACCTGGGAGCCGACCACCATTCTACAACAATTTCCTCATCTTAAGCCTTGAGTACAAGGTTGTTCTTCAAGGAGGAGGGCATGTTAGGGACCTAACATCCCTAATCCCTCACGTAGGTACAATAATATAATTCCATGTAATAAATTCCAATACTAATAAGGTCTAGCAATAAGGAATGTTATCAGACAAATCGGTAATTGCTGACACAAACTGATCTCCCTAGTTTCACCCCAAAACTAGAACAAAACAAGACAGAATATAAAACTTTCCCTAAGTTTTAATTATCAAGCATACTAACTAACAAGAGATAGATGCCATACCTTTTAAATTCCTTTTGTCCTCACTAGTGTCATTCTCGCTCCGTTCCAAGGCTTATGGGATGTTGAACTTGTAAAAAGACACAAGACAACGAAGTGAAAACAACAATGTATACTCAACAAAACCTATGCATGTGATCAATGAGTCATACAATAAAATAAGACCAATTTTATGGGAAAGAAATATATTACTGTATTAGAAATATGAAAGTGAGAATACAAGCAATGCCTTGATGTTGTAAGGTCCCTTCCAACAGTTCCTTGCTTCCCACACACTTCTTCTCCACATATTCCAAGATCAACAATCTATCTTGACAAAGCAAAGCTCAAATCCAACATACAAGCTCCAAAAACTCCAAGCTACAAAACTCAAGAACTTTCCAACCCCAAAAGCTAGCCAACTTTCCCCAGCTAACTTTTCCCATGAGAACTCTTCTCCTTTTATAACCTGAAAAGGATAGGGTGAGGAGGTTAGGATAATCCCATGAGATTAGGGATGCGACTCAGATCCAAACATATCGGAGGCCACCTCACCATCGAAGCTTCCATTCTAGAACTTTCGAGAAATTACTCTTTTTCCTTCGTATGAAAATCATCGCACCCTTAGCACTGAGCAAACTGCGACGACATCGCAAGCCACTGTGGTGCAACCTACGATGATCCTAGATCGTCACACCCTTAACACTAAGTAAGGTGCGACGATTCCTTTTTATAAGGTTTTTGACAAAGGAAAAGTATAATTTCATCTCTCTGGGAAAATTCATCTTCATTCTTCTTCAGAGATTAAGGAAATTGATCCTTCTAAAGACAGAGGATAGGTTTACATCATTAACGGTCATAAGGGTGATGAAAATAATGTGTAACAATCATCCCCCCAAAGTATGAAGTTATAAAAAAAGTGATAGCTTAAATACTTTGTCGAGTGTGTGTTGGGAACAAGGAACACGTTGGTCATAAACCTGCCAACAAACAAGGAAATACAGTACAATAATATATCATCACTGAGGTAGGAATTCCCATACTCAGAATACAAATGACTCAAAGAATAAATGCCAACATGCAAATATCCATGTCAAGTAAGACAAGTCATGGCCACCAAACATACACTGTGGATCCATGCGATTATGACTCAAATATGAACATAGCCACCAAAAATACATTGTGGATCTATGCATTAAAGACTCAAATTTGAACATAGCCACGTAACATACATTGTGGATCTATGCAACAGTACAATATGAATATACTCCAACGCAACCTGAATCTGTCAAAAAAGATTCAGGGTCTTCATCTCCACCACTCTATAGTACGAATCTAACCATGTGAATACATGTGTTGTAGTCAAACATGGTAGAAACCACTTGATTACTGATCATTAATGAATATCATTAACAAGTGCAAGGGAAATCACCATTAATGTCAATGACTCCCAAGGTACTCTAGTACAATCCAACGAATGTGAATTAATGAGCTAAAGTCGAACACTCGACAGAATCTCCCGATCACGGGTCAATAATGAAAACCCATTGTCGACAGTGAGGAAACCTGCCATTGAGGCATGCAAGTTTCAAGGTACCAATTAGTTTCTAAGACTAATTTCTGGATAATGAGTTGAAGTCGATAGAAAAATACTCGTCACAGGAAGGCCTTAATGTATCCTCCATCAATGACACGAAACATGTAAAAATATTTGAAGTAGATCAAATTAGCAAGTGATTCAGGACTGACTCAGGGATGGTCGATGCAATAGAAGGCTTAAGGACTGCAGAAATGGTCAACGTAATAGAAGGCTTTCCGGGTTGAACTTCTCTTTGAACATATTGACAACACGAAAATTGTCTTGGCAACACTGACTCAATAATAGGGATCATAGACCAATATGTAATATTATAAAGGAGTATGATCAAGAGACGAGTGGATTTTCCAACCTAGACACAAAGTGAGTGAAAGGGTGTCATGTTCAAAGGCGACTCTTCCATGGAATATAGTTTTAGATACATTTCTTTCCCAAATTTTCCCCCACCATTTCTGCTGAGTACCTCTTTATTTTTACGCAAGCTTGAGGAGGATAATATATGCTTGTAGATACAAGCTCATCCTTCGGATGAGTCCCTCGGAGTATGTTTAACGAACCCTAAGAAGGAGTGGTTTGATCCCATGCGGGTCTTTTGATGCTTGTTTAATGAGTCCAAGGAAAGAAAACTCAGGGGTTTTTCAATTTTAAAGAGTCTGAAAAACACTTAAAGAGAACTCCATCGGGTCCTTTTTCGTAAGTTGATCTGACGAGACCGAAAAAGAGATAACCCACCACTCATCAAATTTTTTCTTCAAATACTTTAACGAGCATGAAAAGAACAAGATCGCTCGACAATCTTTTCATGTTTAGAGAGTCTGAAAAGAGCTTAAAGGGAACTCCAAGGGGTTCCTTTTTCGTATAACCTTTACAAGTCCGAAAAAAGTGATAAAAATTTACTTGGTTGCATTCTCATGTATTTACGAGCACGAGAAAGAACAAAGACTAAGCTCGGGATTGTTTTCATTTTTACGCAAGCTTAAAACAAAACAAAACTATGCTTGGGATAGATTTTATTTTTACACAAGCTTAAAACTAAACTAAACTATGCTTGGGATAGAATTTATTTTTACACAAGCTTAAAACTAAACAAAACTATGCTTGGACCTGGTTTCATTTTTACACAAGCTTGAACCATAGGAAACGATGCTTGAGGTAGGTGGTTTCATTTTTACACAAGATTGAACCGGAGAATACTATGCTTGAGGCTTCCCAACGCAGAATCCAGGGATGGTTGGTACTTAGCCCCCAACTTAAGAAGTTAGCGGCTTAACTTCAGCATGAAGTCCAGAGGTTGTAAGAATCCTCCCCCTAAGCTCAATTTCGTCCAACATCATAGGAGGATGAAAAGAAGCTTCAAATACTATATATAACGAAGTACTTGACTCAAACAAAGAGGGGGGGGGGCAAGGGAATCTATTTCATTTTTTAACGAGCTTGACACAGGAGCAAGAACTATGCTCGTGAATCCAAATTTAATCCACGGACCTTTGTTTCATTTTTTAACGAGATCGACACAGAAACAAGAACTATGCTCGTAAGCTATGTTTCATTTTTTAATGAGGTTGCTACAGAAACATGAAAACTATCCTTGTAGTTGGTTTCATTTTTTAACGAGATTGAAATCAGAAAACCATGCTCAAAACTCTCTTCTTGATCATGGCTTCCAAGAGGACGATGCTCTGGAAGGAAACCATGTCATGGGACAAAACTCAGTCATGGCTTCCAAGAGACCTTCACTCAATGGAAGAAACACACTCTGGAAGGAACACATGTCGAGGGTCGTGACAGGGGTAAGGAGATCAAGCTCTAAAATCCCTATTGAAGATATCATTGTGTCAACTACCGGATCTAAGTCATAAGAGATTGAGTGTACAATGAGAGGCTCATCTGCATCGACAATTGAAATCATCGGAGACAACACCACATAATTGACCTGTGGCAGGGGTGATATCGTCTACATATAAGAACTGTTTAGGGAGGTCATTGAGTTGATGGTCAAGTCGGGACCAACAAATGAAAGTTTACCAATAGCCACAATTCTTCCATCATGAGGGAAATATATCACACGAAAAAGAGTGGACACGATAACTTTCATGGCATAGACATAATCTCGCCCAAGGAGTAAATCGAAATCCAAGGGATCTTGTACTACCATGATGTCAATAAAGACATTTTTCCCTCCCAAAGTTACGGGAAAGTGAGGAAGGGTCCCCAAGGGTTGATTGGTTCTTCTGTTAAAAGCTAACAAATTCTGCATAACTGGCACAAGTTGAGGACAACTCAAAGCCTGCCAAGTAATAGAGGACAAAATACTAACGAATGCACCTTCATCTATTAGCGTCTGACGAATGTACCAACCATAAACTTGTACTGTAATCTTGAAAGGAATGTGAGTGGGAAGATGAGGTCCAGTTAGCGCACCCCAATCAAAAAGGATGGACTCGTTACTTGGAGGGGGTTCCACGGGAGAAGGAGGAATTCCTCCTAGCACAGTAGAATATGTATCAATGAGAAAAACATGGGCAGTATCGGGTTTACTCTCTAGAGGGAGACTAGGATCAACTAATGACGAGATCAGATCGACCACTTGGGTTGCATTCTCCAATGGGAGAATGGGGTCGACGGATGGAAACAGATCGATCGCTTGGGTGAAACTCTCTAACGGGAGAATAGGATCAACCAAATATGGGATCAGATCGACCAATTTGTCAACTGGTTCAACTAAGGACGTGACCATATTGACTACCTAAGCAACTGAACTGATCGACGAAGGAACCATATTGATCATTCCATCAACTACAGGTGGGTTGAGAGTAAGATTGCGATAAAAAGTTGGAAGTTGAGGTTGGGAAATAGTCATGTCTTCTAGTAATTTCGAGGCTTCGTCCATATGAGGGAAAAGGTGAGTTTGATGACTCCCTCCGCATAACATACATGAGAAATTGACTCTACTTTTCTTCTTCCCAACGATATCTTGACTAGTTGACGGGAGGTCATCAACATGTTGTTTAGAGGTTGACGACATGGGTTGGCGAGGGTGTGTAGACCATGCTTCTATAACCTTTGATAAACTAGGGCAATCCTTAAGAAGATAGTGACCCTTACAAAGCCTGCAATGGAACTTGGGCTTACGGGTTGTTTGGGTGATCTTGGCATCATCAACACTCCCAACACGATTAAAAGTAACTAGTTGTTTTCCAACATGTTTGGAAGTGGTTGGAAGTTTGGACCCTTGCTTATTTTTCTTCTTCTTAATCTTCCTTTTCTTCTTCTTCTTATCCATAGGGTTACTAACTACAGATCTTTCACTCGATGAAGAAGATGAAACGGAAGAAGACCTTGCAATTGAAGAAGGTGAAGAAGATCTGACTGGTGAAGAAGGTGAAGGATCAACATGAGGTCGATGTTCTTGGGGGGAAGTGCTTACAACCGAAGAACTTGTTGCATTCGGGATTACCAGAGTGGAAAACAACCATACCAACAATCCAATTGTGAGACCTAGAAGGCTCAAAGTAGTGATGTAAGGAGGACCAACGTTTCCGTAAGAAGGAAAAACAAAAGGTTCCCCCGAAGCACGGGTTGCTTCATTGGTTGTTCCGATAACTGACACCATTAAACAAAGATCCAACCTAGATTCTGCTAGGAAAAATAAACAATACACGCTAAAAATCCAGGAAGAAAGCAAACAAGCAAAACCTTCTCACAATGAACACACTAGTTGGTGATGAAATCCAACATCGCGAGAACAATGTAAGAAGGGGTTGAGATAAAGCGGGTGGAAAAGTTATGATGACGACCTGCTTAATGGACTTACACCCTGGTGCAAGCTCCCACACATAATCGTGGGTATACCCTCCAAGGAGCCCGAGTGAGTTTGGCCCACGTCAATTCCAGGTACCATGAAGACTTGCCCCTCCACAGTCACCTCATGTAAAGACTCTAAGGAGATAGGCCACTAAGGTTACCAATTATGACAATGATGCCTGGGGAAGCAGTCGACAGTCTGATCCATGCGCAAGGGCAGGGTATCTAAGCCCAAAATCAACTCAAGAAGGTCCCCACACGATTTTCTTCTCAATTGACCCCCAATAATACGCACAATCTCTACACTAAGACCAACAAAGCAGGGTGAGTAACTCTGCCAGTCCTAATGCGACCTCATGATTGACCCTTGTGTTAGAAGGGCTTCCCAGGACAAAATGTAATAAGTGGATTTACTGCTCCCTAACACAAGATTCTATGTTTGTTTACAGCTTTGGAAAGTTATCTTTCACACCTATTCCAAAGCCCTACACCCTAAGCTAATGTAGGTTTGCTACCAAAAAATACAAAAATGTCTAATCAATTTTTATAAGCGTTTTATTTTAAGGTTGTTGTTTACTCAAGAGAAAAATGGCATGGACTAAATGATGTTTTGACCGACTCTAAACAATGTAAAGAAATGAGAATGTAAATATTTCACTTCGATCAAAGCTATATTACGAGAAGGAGAAAATGTTTATCATTCCCAGATGCACAATGTCCCAAAATTTGATTAAACTCATCAATATTAAGAAATGAGCCAAAAAGACTGTACACCAATACACAATATTTTTTTTAAGATTTCAAGACCAAAAATGCCAAAAACCATGCAATTTCGCTACTTCAAATGCAAAGATGCCCCCAAACTAATGCAAAGCTAGAAATTAAAATTTTGTGTTTCAAAGATACACTAAAAGCAATAACGAGCTTCTTCAAGACAAAAGCAACCCAAACTACAATTTTTCTTTTAACACAAACTATTTAGAAAAAAAAGTGTCCTTTCACTAAACAATTCTAAAGAAAAACAATGCTTTGTAACTGAAAGACACTCAAAGTAAGAGATTAGATCTTTCAAAAGCAAACAAGCTAAAACAAAGAAAAGATGGCTAAAAACATATTCAAAGTTGTCAAGCAGACTGTAATCACCCCTAACAAATTACCCCAAACACTTATCACAGATCTGGGCAGGGAAAACCATCAAAAACTAAAAAGTTTCACAAAATTGTCGCGGGCTACCAGCCAACACAGTGTGATGATCTTAGATCGTTGCGGGCTAGAGAATAATACAATGCGATGATTGTGTCTAAAGGTAGGGTGCCTCGATCCTAGATCGTCACACTGTCTCTCAAAGCAGGGTGTGAGGATCAAAGAAAAAAAGGGAAAAAATAAAAAAAGCATGAAGGTTTTCCAGTGAAATTAAACAGTCAGAGAGTCAATCTGGATCTCCCAGTGACTCAAAAAACAGAACCCAGGTAATCAAAGCAAGAAAGAAAGACTACTAGGAAAACAATCTGTTCCCCAGTATGGTTGCCAGTTTTGTTATTGGACAAATCGGTAAGTGCGGACACAAACAAATCTCCCTAGTTTCACCCCAAAACTAGAACAAAACAAGACATAATACAAAACTTTCCCTAAGTTTTAATTATCAAGCATACTAACTAACAAGAGATAGATGGCGTACCTTTTAAATGTCGTTTGTCCTCACTAGTGTCATTCTCGCTTCGTTCCAAGTCTTATGGCATGTTGAACCTGTAAAAAGACATAAGCCAACGAAGTGAAAGCGACAATGTATACTCAACAAAACTTATGTATGTGATCAATGAGTCATACAATAAAATAAGACCAATTTTATGGGAAAGAAATATATTACTGTATTAGAAATATGAAAGGGAGAATACAACCAATGCCTTGATGTTGTAAGGTCCCTTCCAACAGTTCCTTGCTTCCCACACACTTCTTCTCCACGGATTCTGAGATCAACAATCTATCTTGACAAAGCAAAGCTCAAATCCAACATACAAGCTCCAAAAACTCCAAGCTACAAAACTCAAGAACTTTCCAACCCCAAAAGCTAACCAACTTTCCCCAACTAACTTTTCCCATGAGAACTCTTTTCCTTTTATAAGTTGAAAAGGATAGGGTGAGGAAGTTAGGATGATCCCATGAGATCAGGGATGCGACTCAGATCTAAACCGATAGGAGGCCACCTCACCTTCGAAGCTTCTATTCTAGAACTTTCGAGAAATTCCTCTTTTTCCTTCGTACAGAAATCATCACACCCTTAACACTGAGCAAACTGCGACGACGTCGTAGGCCACTGTGGTGCAACCTATGATGATCCTAGATCGTCACACCCTTAACACTAAGCAAGGTGCGACGATCCTAGATCGTCGCACCCTTAACACTAAGCAAGGTGCGACGATCCCTTTTTATAAGGTTTTTGACAAAGTAAAAGTATAATTTCATCTCTCTGGGAAAATTCATCTTCATTCTTCTTCAGGGATTAAGGCAATTGATCCTTCTAAAGACAAAGATAGGTTTACATCATTAACGGTCATAAGGACGACGAAAAAAATGTGTAACAAGGAATAATAAGTCAAATGTAAGAAGACCTAATAGATGTTGATGTTTAGACAACATCGGGAAGACATTCTCTAAAGATAATAATTAATAATACAATTATTATTAATTATTAAATATAGTATATTATAAGTAAATGATAATAATAAATAGTTTTTTTTTTTAATTATTCAAGGGACACATCCGTTCATGGATGGTCACCTTATGTTCCCTATATATGGAACACTCATTATTGTAATAATATATCGAATATCTCTCATATCTCATATGAATAAAAACTAACATGGTATTAGAGCTAGACTGGGCTTGACTCCTTCACAGGAGGGCCCAGGAAAATGAGAGTAGATTGAAATGCTGGAAGTGTTAAATTTATGGTGGACAAGAATGTACTCCATATTTTCTTCTACCTATATTTATGCAGAGAAACCCAAGCCACTATACTGTATTCTGTGTATATGGTTCAAAGGTTTTTGTTCAATTTTGTTTCGTTATTTAAACTCGGGTAGATTTTTGCTTTCTTGTTGGGCAACGTAACTTATGCAGACAATTACAAGGAAACGGAAACTCGTGCATTACACAATACACACAGATCCATTCCAAACAATGAACGACTCTGCAGAGATGTATTTAACTGAATCAATGTGGAAGGTGATTCAGACACACATGCCATTCTGCGCTTGCGTGGTTGTCTCATCTACCTATCCATCACGTCACTGATAGCAATATAACATTTTTAAAAAGATGTTGTTGTCCAGGAGAACACCCAAAGGATCACAATGTTTAATGCTTCCTTCAGTTTATAAGGTTTCGAATCGTGAAAGGGTTAAAAGCATGGGCAATCTGATTCGTGAAAGGGTTAAAAGCATGGGCAACAACGAAAACAAGAAATACGTTGTCTTGGTGGGATGTAATTATCCCAATACTCAAAATGAACTTCATGGATGTGTGAACGAGGTTATGAGGATGCAACACATCCTTATTCATAGCTTCCGCTTTGTCAAAGAAAATATTAATCTCTTTATGGACAAAGATGAGTCGTCGTTTAAAAGCCCACTGGATAAAATATTTGCATGGCTCTAGTTAAAGACCTTCCAACATGATATCAAGGAGAGACAGTGCCAGACATGATGCTTGGAGACAAGAAGTCTCTAGGAGCAATGTACCTCCCAGGATGGGACCATGCCAGATAGCAGAGATAGTTCCAATGATTCTGGATACAGTGAGTCAAGATTGACTATAGCACAACTATGGTAGATCCAATAGAGGAGGAAAACACATTATCAGACTTAAAGGGAGCAGGTGTAGAAGTCTGAATACATGAGTTGAGCCATGAGATGTTGATGAAGTAGGCATGACAACAATTCTAGTGTATGTAGAGGCACTCCCAGAGAGGGAGGCGGTGCTACATCCAGAGGGAGCAAAGATTGAGTTACCTCCAGAGAAGAAGGAAGAGCTACCTTCAGTGTCAGAGGGAGCAAAGATAGAGGAGGAGTCACCTCCACCTCCAGAGGGAGTTTTGATGTTTTTTAGTTTCCTATGACATTGGTTTATGAGGGAACCTCGATATATCATGTATGGTCCAAGATGACTTAGCATGATCAACATTTATGTTTCTTTGGGAAAAGGATTCCATGACTGTAGTGTATGTTCAGAACAAAAGTCCTCATAAGACTTTTAGGAACATTACTCTCGAGGAGGCCTGCACCGAATTGAAGCCTGAGGTTGGACACTTCATGATATTTGGGTGTTTAGTATACATTCATGTACTCAAGGAGAAAAGGACCAAGCTAGACCCTTCAGGAAGAAAGGGTACATTTGTGGGGTACAATGAGTCTTTGAAGGCACACCAGATCTACATCCCTGGTCAGAGACAGATTGAGGTGAGCATAGATGTTACCTTTGAGGAGGAGGTAGCCTTCATGAGATCTAGAGGATCTCACATGGATATTGATAGTGAGAAACAAGAAGAGATGGTTCCTTCTCCCCCTCCAGTTGATGTTCCTAGAAATATTGTAGTAGGTCAAAAGAGACATACATGGACTCGTTAGACTTTGCAGGAGGCAGAAAGACATGTAGCTCCTCATGGTACCTTCCGAGAGAGCAAGAGACCTCAAAGATATCCGTGCTATGCCGCAGCTATGAGCCACATCATTGATTCTGATCTTTCATGTTATGAGGCGGCATCTAGTATGGAGAGATGCCATGATGGAGGAGTATCAGTCCATCATGAAGAATGATGTGTGGTATATTGTTCTGAGACCTGAAATGAAGTTTGTAGTGACTTCCAAATGGATCTATAAGATCAAAACATACAACTAACGGAAGCATCGAGAAGCATAAAGCAAGTTTTGTTGCCAGAGGATTCTCTCAGGTGGAGGGAATAGATTATGAGGAGACATTTGCTCCTGTTACTCAATACACTTCTATTCGAATGATTATTGCCCTCGCAACATCCATGGGTTGGAAACTACATCCGATGGATGTGAAGACAACCTTTCTTAATGGAGAGATTGGGGAATAAATATACATCGAGCAGCCAGATGGTTTCGTCATACATGAGAAGGAGTCTCATGTGTGTAGGTTGAGGAAGGCCTTGTATGGACTCAAGTAGGAACCTCTAGCTTGGTATGTGAGGATTGATGGACACCTGATGAGTTTGGGCTTCAACAAAAGTGTTGTTGATCCCAACCTGTACTACAAAATTTTTAATGGCGAGGCACTGATTTTGGTCCTCTACGTTAATGATTTATTCCTCACTGGTACAAAGAGCCTTATTATTGAATGCAAGTATGTGTTGGCCTCTGAGTTCGAGATGAAGGACCTTGGTATGATGCACTACTTCTTGGGACTAGAGGTGTAGTAGAGAACTGATGAGATCTTCATGAGTCAGGGGAAGTACACAGTTGATATATTCAAGAAGTTTGAGATACTGAACTTGAAGTCCGTGACTACACCAATGATGACGAATCTGAAGAAACTATGTGTGTTTTCTTCCGATTCCGACGAGATTGATCCGACCCCATACAAACAACTGATTGGATCATTGATGTATCTGGTTAACACTAAACCAGATATTTGCTATGCAGTGAGTGCACTTAGCCAATTTATGAGCCAACTGAGATAAACACACTAGATTGTTGTGAAGCACGTGTTGAGATACTTGCGAGACATAGTTCGACGTGGTCTAAGATATACTTCCAGTATTGATATAATATGGAAGGAATATATTGACTCTGATTGGGCAGGGAGCGCAGTGGATAGAAAGAGCACCTTCAAGTGTTGCTTCACTTTGGAATCTTTCATGGTTTCCTGGTGTACCAGGAAATGAACTTCTATGGCGTTGAGCACAACAGAAGCATAATACATTGCATTAAGTATGACAGTCCGTGAAGTAGTGTGGCTTCACAAGCTCCTTGCAGATCTATCCGAACATGTGCTGGATTCCATCGTTATTCATTATGGTAACCAAAGTTGTGTGAAGATCTTTGACAATCCGGTGTTTCATGACAAATCGAACCACATTGAGATCAAGTACCATTACATCTGAGACATGATGCAGATGAAGGAAGTATTGGCGCGGTACCTTCCTACAGATGAGCAGGTTGCTAATGTTCTTACCAAACCAAGATGAAGTTCAAGTACTTCCGTGACAGACTTGGCGTGGCAGAGAATGCCTCCCTCGCTGAGAGGGAGTGTTGATGTTTGCAACTTCCTGAGACATTCTCCAGATCGTACTACTCCGTGACTGCGTTGATTTGATCTATGATGACACTTATCCGAGAAGGGATAAGTGGGGCACTTATCCAAGAAGGGATAATTGCGGTTGGGCTTATAACCCAACGTCTCATATGGAGAGCACATGAAGACATGTCAAGGGAGTTGACCCTTGACGTCATAAACTATGGGAGTTGACCCTAGTGTTTCTAGAGGGTGTAGCCTCTAGAAGTCCACATGGAGTGCCATGTGTGACAATCTTACTCCAGATCGTACTCCTCTGTGAATTGAGTTGAATTGATTTGTGAGGACACTTATCCGAGGAGGGATAAGTGGAACACTTATTCGAGAAGGAATAAGTGTGGTTGGGCTTATAACCCAAGGTCCCATGTGGAGAGCACATGAGGACATGTCAAGGGAGTTGACCCTTGACGTCATACACTATGGGAGTTGACCCTAGTGTTTCTAGAGGGTGTAGCCTCTAGAAGTCCACATGGAGTGCCATGTGTGACAATCTTACTCCAGATCGTACTCCTCTGTGAATTGAGTTGAGTTGATTTGTGAGGCACTTATTCGAGGAGGGATAAGTGGAACACTTATTCGAGAAGGAATAAGTGCAGTTGGGCTTATAACCCAATGTCCCATGTGGAGAGCACATGAGGACATGTCAAGGGAGTTGACCCTTGACATCATACACTGTGGGAGTTGACCCTGGTGTTTCTAGAGGGTGTAGCCTCTAGAAGTCCACATGGAATGCCATGTGTGACAAAGTTTCTCCATATCGTACTCCTCTATGAATTGAGTTGAGTTTATCTGTGAGGACATTTATCCAAGAAGGGATAAGTGGAACACTTATTTGAGAAGGAATAAGTGCATTTTGGCTTATAGCCCATCGTCCCATGTTCAGAGAACATGAGGACATGTCAAGGGAGTTGACCCTTGATGTCTCACACTATGGGGAGTTGACC
>ML784526.1:195954-228540 GCA_009831015.1 Picea engelmannii
CACTTTCACCAGCAATTTTTGGTAAGAATTGTTCAAGCTACAGGGCACCCAATTGCATCTCAACACTGCCTATCACCCCCAGACAGATGGCCAAACTGAAGTTGTCAACAAGTGTTTGGAAACATATTTAAGGTGATTTTCATCTGAGAGGAAAATCGGTGGGCTCAATGGTTACCCCTAGTTGAATGGTGGTACAACACATCTTACCATACGACTACTCACATGCTCCTTTTAAAGTAGTCTATGGCCAAAATCATGTTGATGATTACAGCCGCATGAGACATCCTCCAGGACACATACTGAGTGAGTCAGCCTGTGAGAGAGCCCATGAGTTGGGTGTGCCCATGAGAAGGGTGTGTCGTTCATCTCTGAGATGAAGATGGAACATTGTGTGCCCCTGTGCAGGGAAGATTCCCATGATATGGGTGTGTTGTTTCTCTCTGAGAAGGAGAAGGAACATTGTGTGTCCCTATGTAGGGAAGATGCCCATGAGATGAGTGTGTCGTTTGAGATGAAACGATGTCTACCCCTGTGAGGGGTGAAGGAGCCCATGTGATGGGTTTGCTTTTCTCCTTTGTGTAGATATTTGAGACATTGTGGTACTCCAGATGATTCTCCTATGAGACTTAGTGATATAAAGATCTGTTGAGTAGGACGTCCTTGTGGCTGAGCACAGGTGGACGTGATCCTAGTGGTTGAGCACTGGTGAGTGTATGTTCAGATGATTCTCTTGTGAGACTAAGTGAGATAGAGATCTGTTGAGTTGGACGTCCTTGTGGCTAAGCACAGGTGGACGTGCCCCTAGTGGGTGTGTGAGATCCCTTGCTATATTTTCTAAGAGTTAGATTTACCTGTAACCCTAATTGTGATGTAAAAGGTACAAGCTGGCCCCACCATAAAGTGAAAGATAATTAATGTAAAAGATAATTAATATGGTAATTACTAATTATATTATGATTTATTGAGGTCGGCTCTGTTGTGCCAATAGACACCACTTTTGATGTGTCCAGTCTAATATAAATAAAGGTGATTTCCCTATAGAGGAAATACAACACACATGTGATTTTGGAAATTTCATCAAGTACAAGTTCTAGGGCTGAAGTGCTCACCTCTCTTGGGTGCCAACCTTCTTGTTTTTTGAGAGCACCCTTTAGTGTACTAGGTCTATGGCGTGGGAGGTCTTTCTCTTGAGAATATAGCAAAGGATTGTTGGGTTTTCTTCCCTTGTTGAGAAGGGTTTCCCAGGATATTTCTTGTGTTCTTGTGCATGGTGTTTCTTCTTGTGATATTGGTTATTGCAACAATTGTTAATGGTGTAGCTGCATTTGTATATGGTTCAAGTAAATGCTAAATTTGAAATAAACCTCATGCTTGAGCCTAGCATAGTGAAAATTCAACAAATCCCCCATCATTTCTCTCATGTATGCCAGGGGTCTCGAAGGTTCAGGAGGTTGACAAAAATCTTACAGCCCGAGAGGATATTCTTCGTGCCCTCAAAGAAAATTTGATCATGGATCAGAATCACATGAAGCAATAAGCAGATCAAGGTCATTCTGAATGACATTTTGTTGAAGGGGACCAGGTGTTTCTTCGACTACAACCTTATAATTAGACTTCATTCAAAGTTGAACATCGTCATAAACTTGCGCTAAAATATTATGGTCCTTATACAGTGCTCAAGAGTGTGGGATCAATGGCCTATCAATTAGCTCTACCCAGTCAATCGAAGCTCCATTCTGTTTTTCATGTTTTTTGCTTAAAGAAGGTGATTGGAACTAAGTGCCAACCTCAAACTAGTCTCCCTGAGTTGGATGAAGAAGGTTCAATATGGTTGTAGCCATAAGCAGTCTTGGCCCAACGAGAGCATCATCTTCGTCAACGCACCATCAAGGAAGTGTTAGTCCAATGAAAAGATACAACTGCAGAAGATGCCACCTGGGAGCCGACCACCATTCTAAAACAATTTCCTCATCTTAAGCCTTGAGTACAAGGTTGTTCTTCAAGGGGAGGGCATGTTAGGGACCTAACATCCCTGACCCCTCACGTAGGTACAATAATATAATTCCATGTAATAAATGCCAATATTAATAAGGTTCTAGCAATAAGGAATGTTATTAGACAAATCGGTAATTGCTGACACAAACCGATCTCCCTAGTTTCACCCCGAAACTAGAACAAAATAAGACAAAATATAAAACTTTCCCTAAGTTTTAATTATCAAGCATACTAACTAACAAGAGATAGATGCCATACCTTTTAAATTCCATTTGTCCTCACTAGTGTCATTCTCGCTCCGTTCCAAGGCTTATGGGATGTTGAACTTGTAAAAAGACATAAGACAATGAAGTGAAAGCAACAATGTATACTCAAAAAAACCTATGTATGTGATCAATGAGTCATACAATAAAATAAGACCAATTTTATGGGAAAGAAATATATTACTGTATTAGAAATATGAAAGTGAGAATACAAGCAATGCCTTGATGTTGTAAGGTCCCTTCCAACAGTTCCTTGCTTTCCACACACTTCTTCTCCACATATTCTGAGATCAACAATCTATCTTGACAGAGCAAAGCTCAAAGCCAACATACAAGTTCCAAAAACTCCAAGCTACAAAACTCAAGAACTTTCCAACCCCAAAAGCTAGCCAACTTTCCCCAGCTAACTTTTCCCATGAGAACTCTTCTCCTTTTATAACCTGAAAAGGATAGGGTGAGGAGTTTAGGATAATCCCATGAGATCAGGGATGTGACTTAGATCCAAACATATCAGAGGCCACCTCACCATCGAAGCTTCCATTCTAGAACTTTTGAGTAATCACTCTTTTTCCTTCGTACGAAAATCGTCGCACCCTTAGCACTGAGCAAACTGCGATGATATCGCAGGCCACTGTGGTGCAACCTGCGACGATCCTAGATCGTCACACCCTTAACACTAAGCAAGGTGCGACGATTCCTTTTTATAAGGTTTTTGACAAAGGAAAAGTATAATTTCATCTCTCTGGGAAAATTCATCTTCATTCTTCTTCGGAGATTAAGGAAATTGATCCTTCTAAAGACAGAGGACAGGTTTACATCATCAACGGTCGTAAGGGTGATGAAAATAATGTGTAACAATCAGCCCCCCAAAGTATGAAGTTAGAAAAAAAGTGATAGCTTAAATACTTTGTCGAGTGTATGTTGGGAACAAGGAACACGTCGGTCATAAACCTGCCAACAAACAAGGAAATACAGTACAATAATATATCATCACTGAGGTAGGAATTCCCATACTCATAATACAAATGACTCAAAGAATAAATGCTAACATGCAAATATCCATGTCAAGTAAGACAAGTCATGGCCACCAAACATACTCCGTGGATCCATGCGATTATGACTCAAATATGAACATAGCCACCTAAAATACATTGTGGATCTATGCATTAAAGACTCAAATTTGAACATAGCCACGTGACATACATTGTGGATCTATGCAACAATACAATATGAATATACTCCAACGCAACCTGAATCTGTCAAAAAGATTTAGGGTCTTCATCTCCACCACTCTATAGTACGAATCTAACCATGTGAATACATGTGTTGTAGTCAAACATGGTAGAAACCACTTGATTACCGATCATTAATGAATATCGTTAACAAATGCAAGGGAAATCACCATTAATGTCAATGACTCCCAAGGTACTCTAGTACAATCCAACGAATGTGAATTAATGAGCTGAAGTCGAACACTCGACAGAATCTCTCGATCATGGGTCAATAATGAAAACCCATTGTCGACAGCGAGGAAACCTGCCATTGAGCCATGCAAGTTTCAAGGTACCAACTAGTTTCTAAGACTAATTCTTGGATAATGAGTTGAAGTCGACAGGAAAATACTCGTCACAGGAAGGCCTTAATGTATCCTCCATCAATGACATGAAACATGTAAAAATATTTGAAGTAGATCAAAGTAACAAGTGATTCAGGACTGACTCGGGGATGGTCGACGCAATAGAAGGCTTTCCGGGTTGAACTTCTCTTTGAACATATTGACAACACAAAAATTGTCTTGGCAACACTGACTCAACAATAGGGATCACAAACCAAAATGTAATATTATAAAGGAGTATGATCAAGAGACGAGTGGATTTTCCAACCTAGACACAAAGCGAGTGAAAGGGTGTCATGTTCAAAGGCGACTCTTCCATGGAATATGGTTTTAGATATATTTCTTTCCCAATTTTTCCCCCAACATTTCTGGCGAGTACCTCTTTATTTTTACGCAAGCTTGAGGAGGATAATATATGCTTGTAGATACAAGCTCATCCTTCGTATGAGTCCCTTGGAGTATGTTTAACGAACCCTAAGAAGGAGTGGTTTGATCCCATACAGGTCTTTTGATGCTTGTTTAATGAGTCCAAGGAAAGAAAACTCAGGGGTTTTTTAATTTTAAAGAGTCTGAAAAACACTTAAAGAGAACTCCATCGGGTCCTTTTTCATAAGTTGATCTGACGAGACCGAAAAAGAGATAACCCACCACTCATCAAAAATTTTCTTCAAATACTTTAATGAGCATGAAAAGAACAAGATCGCTCGACAATCTTTTCATGTTTAGAGAGTCTGAAAAGAGCTTAAAGGGAACTCCAAGGGGTTCCTTTTTCGTATCACCTTTACGAGTTCGAAAAAAGTGATAAAAATTTACTCGGTTACATTCTCATGTATTTACAAGCACGAGAAAGAACAAAGACTAAGCTCGGGATTGTTTTCATTTTTACGCAAGCTTAAAACAAAACAAAACTATGCTTGGGATAGATTTTATTTTTACACAAGCTTAAAACTAAACAAAATTTTGCTTGGGATAGATTTTATTTTTACACAAGCTTAAAACTAAACAAAACTATGCTTGGACCTGGTTTCATTTTTACACAAGCTTGAACCAGAGGAAACTATGCTTGAGGTAGGTGGTTTCATTTTTACACAAGCTTGAACCGGAGAAAACTATGCTTGAGGCTTCCCAACGCAGAATCCAGGGATGGTTGGTACTTAGCCCCAAACTTAAGAAGTTAGTGGCTTAACTTCAGCATGGAGTCCAGAGGTTGTAAGAATCCCCTCCCTAAGCTCCATTTCGTCCAACATCATAGGAGGATGAAAAGAAGCTTCAAATACTATATGTAACNATTTCATTTTTTAACGAGCTTGACACAGGAACAAGAACTATGCTCGTGAATCTAGGTTTAATCCACAGACCTTTGTTTCATTTTTTAACAAGATTGACACAGAAACGAGAACTATGCTCGTAAGCTATGTTTCATTTTTTAACGAGGTTGCTACAGAAACATGAAAACTATCCTTGTAGTTGGTTTCATTTTTTAACGAGATTGAAATCAGAAAACCATGCTCAAAACTCTCTTCTTGATCATGGCTTCCAAGAGGACGATGCTCCGGAAGGAAACCATGTCATGGGACAAAACTCGGTCATGGCTTCCAAGAGATCTTCACTCGATGGAAGAAACACACTCTGGAAGGAACACATGTCGAGAGTCGTGACAGGGGTAAGGAGATCAAGCTCTAAAAGATCTATCGAAGATATCACCGTGTTAACTACCGAATCTAAGTCATAAGAGATTGAGTGTACAATGAGAGGCTCATCTGCATCGACAATTGAAATCATGGGAGACAACACCACATAATTGACCTGTGGCAGGGGCGATATCGTCTACATATAAGAACTGTTTAGGGAGGTCATTGAGTTGATGGTCAAGTCGGGACCAACAAATGAAAGTTGACCAATAGCCACAATTCTTCCATCATGAGGGAAAGATATCACACGAAAAAGAGTGGACACGATAACTTTCATGGCATAGACATAATCTCTCCCAAGGAGTAAATCGAAATCCAAGGGATCTTGTACTACCATGACGTCAATAAAGACATTTTTCCCTCCCAAAGTTACGGGAAAGTGAGGAAGGGTCCCTAAGGGTTGATTAGTTCTTCTATTAAAAGCTAACAAATTCTGCATAACTGGCACAAGCCGAGGACAACCCAAAGCCTGCCAAGCAATAGAGGACAAAATACTAACGAACGCACCTTCATCTATTAGCGTCTGAGGAACGTACCGACCACAAACTTGTACTGTAATATTGAAAAGAATGTGAGTGGGAAGATGGGGTCCAGTTAGCTCACCCCAATCAAAAAGGATGGACTCATTACTTGGAGGGGGTTCCACGGGAGAAGGAGGAATTCCTAGGAGCACAATAGAATATGTATCAATGAGAAAAACATGGGCAGTATCAGGTTTACTCTCTAGAGGGAGAGTAGGATCAACTGATGACGAGATCAGATCGACCACTTGGGTTGCATTCTCCAATGGGAGAATGGGGTCGACGGATGGAAACAGATCGACCGCTTGGGTGAAACTCTCTAACGAGAGAATCGGATCAACCGAATATGGGATCGGATCGACCACTTTGTCAAATGGTTCAACTAAGGACGTGACCAGATTGACTACCTAAGCAACTGAACTAATCGACGAAGGAACCAGATTGATCATTCCATCAACTATAGGTGGGTTGAGAGTAAGATTACGATAAGAAGTTGGAAGTTGAGGTTGGGAAATAGTCATGTCTTCTATTAATTTCGAGGCTTCATCCATACGAGGGCAAAGGTGAGTTTGATGACTCCCTCCGCATAACATACACGAGAAATTGACTCTACTTTTCTTCTTCCCAATGATATCTTGACTAGTTGATGGGAGGTCATCAACATGTTGTTCAGAGGTTGATGACATGGGTTGACGAGGGTGTGTAGACCATGCTTCTATAACCTTTGATAAACTAGGGCAATCCTTAAGAAGATGGTGACCCTTACAAAGCCTGCAAGGGAACTTGGGCTTACGGGTTGTTTGGGTGATCTCGGCATCATCAACACTCCCAACATGAATAAAGTAACTGGTTGTTTTCCAACATGTTTGGAAGTGGTTGGAAGTTTGGACCCTTGCTTATTTTTCTTCTTCTTCTTATCCATAGGGTTACTAACTACAGATCTTTAACTCAACAAAGAAGATGAAATGGAAGAAGACCTTGCAATCGAAGAAGGTGAAGAAGATCTGACTGGTGAAGAAGGTGAAGGATCAACATGAGGTCTATGTTCTTGGGGGGAAGTGCTTACAACCGAAGAACTTGCTGCATTCAGGATTACCGAAGTGGAAAACAACCATACTGACAATCCAATTGTGAGACCTAGAAGGCTAAAAGTAGCGATGTAAGGAGGACCAACGTTTTCGTAAGAAGGAAAAACAAAAGGTTCCCCCGGAGCACGGGTTGCTTCATTGGTTGTTTCGAGAACTGACACCATTAAACACAGATCCAACCTAGAGTCTGCTAGGAAAAATAAACAATACACGCTAAAAATCCAGGAAGAAAGCAAACAAACAAAACCTTCTCACAATGAACACACTAGTTGGTGATGAAATCCAACATCGCGAGAACAATGTAAGAAGGGGTTGAGATAGAGCGGGTGGAAAAGTTATGATGATGACCTGCTTAATGGACTTACACCCTGGTGCAAGCTCCCACACATAATCGTGGGTATACCCTCCAAGGAGCCCGAGTGAGTTTGGCCCACGTCGATTCCAGGTACCGTGAAGACTTGCCCCTCCACAGTCACCTCATGTAAAGACTCTAAGGAGATAGGCCACTAAGGTTACCAATTATGACAATGATGTCTGGGGAAGCAGTCGACAGTCTGATCCATGCTCAAGGGCAGGGTATCTAAGCCCAAAATCAACTCAAGAAGGTCCCCACAGGATTTTCTTCTCAAGTGACCCCCAATAATATGCACAATCTCTACACTAAGACCAACAAAGCAGGGTGAGTAACTCTGCCAGTCCTAATGCGACCTCGTGATTGACCCTTGTGTGAGAAGGGATTCCCAGGACAAAATGTAATAAGTGGATTTACCACTCCCTAACACAAGATTCTATGTTTGTTTACAGCTTTGGAAAGTTATCTTTCACACCTATTCCAAAACCCTGCACCCTAAGCTAATGTAGGTTGGCTACCAAAAAATATAAAAATGTCTAATTAATTTGTATAAGTGTTTTATTTTAAGGTTGTTGTTTACTCAAGAGAAAAATGGCGTGGACTAAATGATGTTTTGACCGACTCTAAACAATGTAAAGAAACGAGAATGCAAATATTTCACTTCGATCAAAGCTATATTACGAGAAGGAGAAAATGTTTATCATTCCCAGATGCACAATGTCCCAAAATTTTATTAAAGTCATCAATATTAAGAAATGAGCCAAAAAGACTGTACACTAATACACAATATTTTTTTTAAGAATTCAAGACCAAAAATGCCAAAAACCATGCAATTTCGCTACTTCAAATGCAAAGATGCCCCCAAACTAATGCAAAGCTAGAAATTAAAATTTTGTGTTTCAAAGATACACTAAAAGCAATAGCGAGCTTCTTCAAGACAAAAGCAATCCAAACTACAATTTTTCTTTTAACACGAACTATTTAGAAAAAGAAGTGTTCTTTCACTAAACAATTCTAAAGAAAAACAATGCTTTGTAACTAAAAGACACTCAAAGCAAGAGATCAGATCTTTCAAAAGAAAACAAGCTAAAACAAAGAAAAGATGGCTAAAAACATATTCAAAGTTGTCAAGCAGATTGTAATCACCCCTAACAAATTACCCCAAACACTTATCACAGATCTGGGCAGGGAAAACCAACAAAAACTAAAAAAATTCACAAAATTGTCGCGGGCTACCAGCCAACACAGTGTGACGATCCTAGATCATCGCGAGCTAGAGAATAATACAATGTGATGACGTCGCATAGTGTCTAAAGGTAGGGTGCGTCGATCCTAGATCGTCACACTGTCACTCAAAGCAGGGTGTGACGATCAAAGAAAAAAAAAGGAAAAAATAAAAAAAGCATGAAGGTTTTCTAGTGAAATTAAACAATCAGAGAGTCAATCTGGATCTCCCAGTGACTCAAAAAACAGAACCCAGGCAATCAAAGCAAGAAAGCAAGACTACTAGGAAAAATATCTGTTCCCCAGTATGGTTGCCAATTTTGTTATTGGACAAATCGGTAAGTGCAGACACAAATAAATCTCCCTAGTTTCACCCCGAAACTGGAACAAAACAAGACATAATACAAAACTTTCCCTGAGTTATAATTATCAAGCATACTAACTAACAAGAGATAGATGACATACCTTTTAAATGTCGTTTGTCCTCACTAGTGTCATTCTCGCTCCGTTCCAAGTCTTATGGGATGTTGAACCTGTAAAAAGACATAAGCCAACGAAGTGAAAGCGACAATGTATACTCAACAAAACTTATGTATGTGATCAAGGAGTCATACAATAAAATAAGACCAATTTTATGGGAAATAAATATATTACTGTATTAGAAATATGAAAGAGAGAATACAACCAATGCCTTGATGTTGTAAGGTCCCTTCCAACAGTTCCTTGCTTCCCACACACTTCTTCTCCACGGATTCTGAGATCAACAATCTATCTTGACAAAGCAAAGCTCAAAGCCAACATACAAGCTCCAAAAACTCAAGAACTTTCCAACCCCAAAAGCTAACCAACTTTCCCCAACTAACTTTTCCCATGAGAACTCTTATCCTTGTATAAGTTGAAAAGGATAGGGTGAGGAAGTTATGATGATCCCATGAGATTAGGGATGTGACTCAAATCTAAACCGATCGGAGGCCACCTCACCTTCGAAGCTTCTATTATAGAACTTTCGATAAATTCCTCTTTTTCCTTCGTACGAAAATCATTGCACCCTTAACACTGAGCAAACTGCGACGACGTCGCAGGCCACTGTGGTGCAACCTGCGACGATCCTAGATCGTCACACCCTTAACACTAAGCAAGGTGCGACGATCCCTTTTTATAAGGTTTTTCACAAAGTAAAAGTATAATTTCATCTCTCTGGGAAGATTCATCTTCATTCTTCTTCAAGGATTAAGGCAATTGATCCTTCTAAAGACAAAGGATAGGTTTACATCATTAACAGTCATAAGGGCGACGAAAAAAATGTGTAACAAGGAATAATAAGTCAAATGTAAGAATACCTAATAGATGTTGATGTTTAGACAACATCGGGAAGACATTCTCTAAAGATAATAATTAATAATACAATTATTATTGATTATTAAATATAGTATATTATAAGTAAATGATAATAATAAATAGTTTTTTTAATTATTCAAGGGACACATCCGTTCATGGATGGTCACCTTATGTTCCCTATATATGGAACACTCATTATTGTAATAATATATCGAATATCTCTCATATCTCATATGAATAAAAACTAACAATAGAAGCTTTCACTTCTAGAAGGATCTTCCTCTAGATTGTTCTTTTGGATAGATAGATTTAGTATAAATAGGAGTAGAGGGTATGGAAAATATTGTCTTGGATATTATTGTAATAGAGCTCTGCTCTGCTGGAGGTTTCTCCCTCGAAGAGGCAAGTGAACATTGCTATCATTAATCAAGGTGCTCTTTCTTGTATTGTTTTGGTATTATTTTGGTTATATCATTGTTGCTCTGCCATTTCTATGCTAAAATATTTATGTTCTGCATACTATTTTATATCTCTAATACTAGAACATCACACAATACCTCATCTTTGAAGGTTTTGATGTCATAGTGCAGGCGACATTGCTGGTTGACACAAATGTCATGTCCCTGGCTGAGCCAACCGATGGTGTACGGCTAAGGGTGTGGTGTCATTATCAGGTTCAAGCTCTTGATGACCTCTTCTAAGATTAGGTTCTTCTGGCTACCATATTCAACAATGAAATGGAGTGGGATCCCCTTCACCCACATCTATGAGTGGAAGAGGCGCTCCCTTTCTTCAGGCTCCTCTAGTTCCTTTGGTTGGACTTTTGTGGTAGCGATGGTGACACTTAATTCTACATCAATGATCTGTCTTCCCTTTTCTGGTTTTGAATTAGAGTCTGAGTCAACATCTGACCCCAAGGCTTTCATCCCAACCAACAATGACTATTTGGAACAACATTGATCAATATTTTTTCTAGGGGATTTTGTGGAACTTGTACCACTTTCCAGTGTCCTTCTTTGACTTCCCATTACCCTTCTTTGTTGGTGGCTTAGACTGCTTGTACTGGGACTAGCCATCCTTGCTCTGTCTTTTTCCCTAGGATCTAGGGCCACCCTTATCAGGATTCTTCTACAATGGGTTTGCAGAACCGAAATCTCGCTTATTCTTTTGCTTGAAATTTTGCTCAATCTTTACAACATATCATTAAGCGGCTCCTAGTGAGGATATGTCTAGGAACTTAATATAGGTTGAATGTACTTGTGTAGGTCACTGTGGTACTTTAGATTCAGGTGCCTCTCAAAGTCTTTATACCAATCTTTGTGCGCAATGTATGGAAGATATTAGTGTACTCTGGCGTCATCTGGTCTCTCTCTTGACACGTAGAGTTGTTTATCTTGTGTACTGATCATCGTAGTTTCCAACAGGGTAGTATTGCTCCTTGAGCGCATCAACAAAAGCCACCCAATTGGGTCCTGCCTCGAAATTTGCAAACTCATATTCAACATGTTTCTCACAGTATGTCTCCCATAAATCTTTGACACGGGGAAGGGCCTTAAGGAGCATGAACATGATTTTTTCACCGTTGGAAAAATTTTGGACAGAGAAATAACCCTCTAGCAAACTTAACCATTTTCCCAAAGTGTCGACATCTATCTAGCCTTCAAATAAAGGAATATCAAATTTAACTTGCACCTGAAAGGGTATCGCACCTCTGAAGTGACCACTGGTTGAAGGTGCCTCCTTTTCTATTGGCATCCGTCGAAAGGTTTGGGCGAAGTTATCCATCATCTCGTTCCTTTGTCACGCGAGGGCTTCCTCAAGCAAAAGTTTGATAGGATTTCCTGCTCCATCGCCCCTCTTTTCTTCTGCCATGGGAGGTTGCTTGGGCCAGCGAGAATGGATGTCCTCAATAGAAACAAGCACGAGACCCAACTCTCTATACCTTGACCTTGTCAAGGACATGCACTAAGAATGACAAGGAGCAAAATGCTCTAATACCACTGATTCAAATTATTTTGACGACATGAAGGCTGAAATATAATAGAGATATAACGAGGAAATACACAAAGATATTGCGCGAAATACAATAATACAATAAAACTTAGATTATATTAATGACTGTCTAGAATACAAAAGAGTGTAAGATGCAAAGCATACAAGCTAGCTAGAATGGTGGTAGCTTATCTATGAAAAGAGAGATGTGTCGACTACGCTCATTCACAAGAAGATGATTACAATGAGGCTCCAAAGGTGTTTTTAACATAAATCATAAATGAGAAAACCTTAAACATTTAAAACCCTAACCCCAGGGGATGAAATTCCAAAAGGTTTGTGGGCCCCAATGGGGGTAGTTTATATGTCAACTTCATGAGGGCGTAACTTTTGCACACAATCTCCATTTTGGGGCACTCAAAACCTCGTCGGAAATGTCTAACTGAGGAGTATAACTTTTGGTGGGAGACAAGAGCATGTCGTTACCAACTCCTTGCCCCCAAAAAGTCCAAAAAAATGTTGTTTAGGGATTTAAGATGGCCTCATAAATTCAAGACCCGAAAAAACGTAGAAAAACTGCCAAGGAGGATAATTGTGTTTTGAGCCAGTGGAATAGGTGGGTGGACACTGATATCCACCTGGATCAAACAAAGTGCAATATGCAGAACCTAAAAGGTGTGTCTATTAAACTCTAACCAATGTAATTTGTTATCACCGATTTGTAGTTAGGGCAAAGCCCAACCCAAACAACAAATGTGTGACACAACATGGGACTCCTATCATTGTCACCTCAATAGATATTCCCCTTGTTTTAGTGATGGACAAGTCCAACATGAGGGAGGCTTCCTGGGTGACCCTAGAGGGATTGTAAGGGAAAGGAAAAATATCTGAAGGAACACCAATGCAGATCATGATAAAAGAGTCTTGAGGCTTGAAGGAGGATGAGTGTAGGTCAAGGAAAAGGTCATCGATTGATAGTAACTACAAAACAAATGTTATACAACCCAAACCAAGATAATATATAATGGAAAAATCCTTGAGACAAGAGGGAAAACAACATGAAGTCCTATTGTCCCAAAATTGCAGCATATAAAAATGATATATCAACAACAATAGGATTATAATAGCTCCAAAGAGACCATCAAAATCAACATATAATATTGGACAACGATGCTTATGATAAGTAGACAATATTCCAATGCTTAAACCAAGATTTTGATGGCAAAAGAGAACTGCAAAGGAGTGTTATCAACAATGTTTATGACAACCCTATGGTTGTAGCAAACTTTTACTATAGCAACAAATTCTAACCACTTAAATAAACAAGTAAACCACTCAAACAATAACCCTTTGTCAGTAGATTAATTATCACAACTCACAATCAAATTTCAACGGTAGAAAAGTGGAAAAATTATATGAAAAAGAGTGTTTGTTGCAACCCTAATGGATGTAACTTAAAGTTTATTACAACCAACTAATCACTTGACCAAACAAGACACCCTTGAAGTATAAGAGAGTTTAAAGCATGTAAAATTCAAATCCAACTTGATCAATTTCAATTCCTCGATTTTCACGTTTCTCAATGCAACATACGCAATCTCCAATGCAAAGATCAGTGCCTTGTTATTGGTTAAATGGAGTCTCTTGCTTAAAGAGATAGTTAAAAAAATAGAAGAAGTTGAGAGGGATTAGGGATAAACCCTTATAGCACCCAAAATGTCTCCTTATAAATCGTTGAGCTCACTAATCAAGACCAAAACTAGGGTTTAGGGTTTATAGGGGTGCAAACCCTCTTACTCCCTAGAAAGTGAACCCTAGCCAAAATTTACTTCAAGGGTGTAGACACTCCTACTTCTTGAAGTAAACCTTGACTGCTCTTATCTAGACAAAAAAATATTGTGAGCTATGGGGGGTGTAAACATTCTTATTCCTCCTAGGGTTTTTCGAACAAATCTTAAGTTTACCAAGCAAATTACCATGCAATTGCAGAAAAATCACTTAATAGGAAAAAAATAGATGAATAAAAACCTTACTCAATCAAAAAATATCCCACAAAACTTCACCACAAGCTTCCAAGAAGATATCACACTAGTAGAGATCACCAACAAGCAAGTAACACCACAATTGCATAAGAAAAGAGACATAGTGAATTCTCCACGAGGGACGAAATTGCGGTCCAAAGTGTATCATTGTCAAGTGATAAGTTCTCTCAAAATGAAAATGTCTTGCCTCTATTTATATGAGGAAAACCCAAGTCATGTTGTCCACATTTACATTAAACCCCTAAATTTAGGTCAAAACCAAAAGTAACAATGTTTAATTTGCAAATAGTTTTGCTCTTTTTGCCCACATAGGCTACAAAATGACCAAAATAACAAAATGATGGCATGTAAGCCCATAAGGCTCCTCTCCAAGATGGAACGTGCAAAAGTAAGCCTCTAAAGGCTAGGACGTCAAGCTAAGAAGGTGCCATGTCATCCCAAACCAAGCAATAATCTCGGGTCTCAAGCCCACAACACCACCAAGTTCACTAAATGACCCAACGCCATTCCAAATGTGTGACGTCAAGCTCTCCAAGAGGGACGTTTGGGCATAGGAAGGTGGAGTCACCTCCTCTTCATGGTTATGGGCCTCGTTCATGTGCTGGGATGTCATCAAAGATGCAACGTTCATCATCCTAGGCCTCCAATGTGTGGGGCACAACATCCATCCAGTGGGCTTCCATGCCCCTATGAAGGTCCAAGTGAATTAGTCCCTCCATGAATGACTTTCACTAGGCAAGGTTATGTAAATACAAGCAAATACACCCTCCAAGGGTCCAAAAGTCATATGAATCATGCCCAGTAAGCCACATTTGATAAAATATCCACTCAAACAAGTGCATTAAATCCCCTCTTTTCGTGTTAAACAAATGCTCAAATACCTTATAAACTTTTCCAAATTTAGGTATGGGATGTGTGTCATGGTGCCAGATTAGGTAGGTCAATCCCTTAGTCAAATAATGTTTCCCAAGGAGACCCTCTCTAGATCATGTAGTGAATATAAGGTGGATTGGGGAAAGATTCTTGGGTATGGGGTTCTTGACATATCAAGGGCTCATATTGTCTCATTTATGGGTGCCCTTGTGGAGGGTGTGTTGCATCCCTTTGTTTGCAATGAAACACTTTTCCAAGCCCTTTATTTTCCTTTCCTTTTTTATGGTCCGAACATTGAGTGTTATATACAATGGAAAGAAAAGGAGCACCACAATGCCACTTGAAGTTAGAACACATTGAGTGCCATGTCAACCACCAAGGTGAAAGAAGGCAAAATATATAATTTCCAAGCAAACATCCCACAATCAAGAAATGACCCTTTGCAACTTTCCCAAATGCTTCAAATATTAAAGTGACACTTACCATGATACTAGACTTGTTACCTCATGAAGTGAGACCTGTTGTCTTTTAGGGGCCAGGCTGGTGTGATGGACGTTGCTATGTTGTTGACGATGAGTGGTGATGTGTGGTGTAGAGGAGGGGCTCTATCTGCTCGATGTGGGCTTTGTCGGTCATCTGGCTCTTGACACTCCATGTCTGCTACCTACGGGCCTCTAGACATCATCTCCTTAGTTACCCATAGGCTAGGGGGTAACATATGGCTCCTACATGGGGACATGTGCTCGTTGTAAAGCGCATGAGAACCTTAACATCTCCTGGTATGACACGTGCCTACACACACTTAAACAAAACTTTAGAGCATCGAAGGGTGGTGAACTCACCCCTCTATTTGATGAGCAAAACTTCAAAATTTCAAAATTGACAACTACATGATTTCATAAAAAGAAAAATTTCTACATTTTTCAAAAGCCTTTAACTAACATGTAATCATGAAAAACTCGATTCACACAGATGTATCACAACAATTATGCATAGGTGCAATATAAGCGATATGTAAAACAAATCGTATATGCAAAATGAAAGCAAATGAAACTACTCTACTGTGACATGAATATGCAAGATATAATATGAATGCAATGTCGAAACACAAATGACCTACCTACTTACTTGGGGTCTGAGGCCCGTAGAAATCAAAACCCTAAGGATATTAGGTAAAATCATACAACCAATGCAACCAACTACTCATCTCATCAAGGTATCTCCCCCTATGATTAATCATGTGATACAACAAAGATAAGTAAAGTACACAATACTCATGAGCATAAATAAGCATGTGATCAATAATAGAAAGCAAATCATGGAGGTGGGTGGGAGGGAAACAATCCTGCTGGAAAGAATAGCCACAACCTTGATCCATCCATCTTTGAATAGGGCTACCATATATAGGCAATGGCTCATCTTCTTCTTCGCTCACATGATCGTTGCTTTTTGAAGAATAAGAGGAGATGAAAGATCCAAAGAAGACCTTATGATTTCTCGGAGAAACAAGCAGAAGATAAGGGACATACATAGATTTGAAGGCATAACCCTTCTCCATATTCAAGACTTGTTGCTTCTTTATACATTTTTGCAAATCCCTACATATTGGCTCATGTTGAAAATATCGTTGCCTTATAGCATGGATCTCTGACTGTTATGAGTTGGCCATGTCCTCATGTCCATCAAAATTCGAGCACGAAGATGGTTGAGGATCTTCATCAAATAATAGTTGTAAGTGATCGAAAGGATGATCCCTAAGGTATGGTTGGAAATCAACACAAGTATACTATAACAAGCCATCCCCAGGTGGATGAAAATGGTCTGTGATCATATTATCATTAGGCTGCCAAATATCTGGATCGTCCACATATGAAAAACAACCCTCCAAAGAAAAGATTTATGCATTCTTTATCTCAAAGTTTCCCTCGATGTCGTAGATGGGATCTCCATCAAAACCAATATCCCATCCACACTTCCGGATGCATATGAAATCATCAATATGATTGTCAACCGTATATGAGGGATGCTCCATGAATTCACTTGTATCATTGGAGTTGATTACTTCTTCGAGAGGCTGGACAACATGGTCCTACATATCAACTAAACAGAAAGAAGGTACAACAAACAAGTCAACTGAAAAGAAAAAAAGGTACAACCAAGAAGTTCACTTGCATTGTTCTAACTTATCTTTCAACTCATAGATTGTTGTAAATTGGTTCTAACTTACCTTTGACTTTACAGGTTGTCCTATCATGCATTGAGACGAAACAAAACATATCTGCAAATTAACTTGGTCGGGAATTGTAAACCCCAAAAAGGGAAAGGAAAAACCCTCAATTTGAGCGATTTCTGCTACTCAGTCCTACACCCTCGCCAAGTCATTTGTCAAGCCATGTTCTTCAATATTGGTTCAAACTAAGGCTATGTTTGCTCAACAGTTAACGAATCTGTATGTGTAGGACTTGTCATCTTGTATTTGATTTGTTGCCATGTCTTTTTTGATTAGTGGAGGGCCGTCATATTTCCCACGTAGAATTTCAACCTGCAAGTTTTTTTTACTGTAAACTGGAACAATGTATTTATGGTAAGATGCCCTTGAAGGAGAAAATACAATATTTTCAAAGACTTTGTCATTCTACACTAATAAACGATATTCCATCTAATATATAAGGAACTTGGGCCTGGATTCATTGCTTAATTCATTACCATGACCCAATCACATGCAAGGAGAAGTGCAACTCGACAATAGAAATGCTAATGCAATCTTATCAAATAGAACATTGGTAACGTGATGTTTCAACCCATTTTTTTGCAAACAACAAACAAGAACAACGTTTAGCCATCATAAACTATTTCAACATTCTAAAAGTCAAACTCTATGTCTTAACATGAATGTAATAGAGATGTATTCTGATTAAATGCTCTTCATCTTGTGGATGACATGTGACATGCTCCTGATTACACAAGTCTGCCTTCAAAAAGCAAATGATGATTCCACTCCAATATGAGCATATGGATATGTTTAGTATAGCCGACACAATGTTACATGTTTGCATCAAAATCAACAACATGTCTACTTTTATTAAAAAAAATGAAATTTATCTAACAAAAAATTTGAATTATTTACTAAACTAAGTAAAACATCTCGCATGCAAAAGACATATGGGCAAGCACATCGCGCACTTGTTAGTTGTGGCTCTATTTTAAATCTTGCGTGACTTAATTTTTAAAAGTATACATGTAGTGGCTCTATTTTAAATCTTGCGTGACCTAATTTTTAAAAGTGATCACTATTGTAACGAGGTTTTTGATCTTCACCATTGATGGATAATTAATGAACGACTGAGATTATTTAAAGAACATGCGTTGGACCTTCAATTCTAGACGTTGGATCTAGATCGATGGTTAAGATTCACTAGGGGTGTAATTAGGGTTTTGAATGTTGTCATCTTATCCCCGTTCTCTATCCGCCCCCGTTTCATTTTATCGAGCTTTCCAGACAGGATTGGAATTACTCTGCCCAGATGTGGATCCGCCCCAGTTATGACCCTATTCCTTTCTTATTTTCTCATTGCCCCGTTCTTGATTTTTTGTTTTGTTTTTCAGCTGGTTAATTATCGGGACTACCATTTTAGGGCTTCTTCCATTGTTCTTCCATTGAGTTTACCCGTATTCATGTAAGATTCTGTGCTGCCAATGTTATGGCAGCGCTCGGACTTCGAAATGACCATGCCTATGATTCCTTAACCATCTTTTCTCAGGGCGACCGTTTATTTCCCTCACGAATGACAACGCCCTTTTAAATGCATCTGCGATGCTGTTCTTGGCAGTGGATGGTCTTCATTTCTTTCATGGGTTTTCTTTTTTGGTTCTTTGGCTTTTGGTTTTATTTCGGGCTCAGCTACGTGAATTCTACAACAGGCCACGTGCCAAGAAGACCTTGCAGTTACTCTCCACCTCTACAAGACACTTGTTCTCTTGAACATGCATTTTGAATCCAGAGAAGAGGTGTCTTATGGATGTTGAGATTAAAGGGCAATTTCTGTAATAATCCCAGGGGATGAAGGAACCCATTTGCTAAATTACGAAGCTTCTTTAAGGTTTTTATATCTCAGCTTAACTTTCCTTTCTTGAAATGAACAAAACAGTCCCGATGTATGTTGACACTCACCTTAGTCACTAAAGTTAGCCTGATTTTGTACAATATATATATATTTTGCAAAGCTGAAGGGCTTTCCTAGGATAGGTTAAGTATTTTTGGGCTTGAAGGCCTCAAAATTGACTGGTTTTTTGGTGAGTATTTTTATTTATTTATTTATAGTACAAGAATAAAAATAAAATGCTATACTCGATGCTGAGTGTGTCACACGCTGATTACGCGTTTCAGAATGTTGTGATCTATACTCATTGGCCGAGGAGATTTTGATTGATTGCGATTTTGGTGGTTTTTTTATTTATTTTTAAATCGATGGTTAAAATTTACCGGGGTTGTATTAGGGTTTTGGGTGTTGTCATGTTATCTCGATTCTCTGTTGACCAGTGCTTCACTTCATCAACCTTTTATTACATGATTGGATTTACTCCTGCCCAGATATCTATACACCAGCTATGGCTTTATTCCTTCTTTTCTGTTTGCTTGAAAGAGGTGGGTGGGAGGGCAACAATCCTGCTTGAAAGAATAGCCACAACCTTGATCCATCCACATCTTTGAATAGGGCTACCATATATAGGCAATGGCTCATCTTCTTCTTCGCTCACATGATCGTTGCTTTTTGAAGAATAAGAGGAGATGAAATATCCAAAGAAAACCTTATGATTTCTCGAAGAAACAAGCACAAGACAAGGGACATACATAGATTTGGAGGCATAACCCTTCTCCATATTCAAGACTTGTTGCTTCTTTATACATTTTTTCAAATCCCTGCATATTGGCTCATGCTGAAAATATCGTTGCCTTATAGCATGGATCTTTGACTATTATGAGTTGGCCACGTCCTCATGTCCATCAAAATTCGAGCACGAAGATGGTTGAGGATATTCATCAAATAATAGTTCTAAGTGATCGAAAGGATAACCCCCAAGGTATGGTTGGAAATCAACACAAGTATACTATAACAAGCCATCCCCAAGTGGATGAAAATGGTCTATGATCATATTATCATTAGGCTGCCAAATCTCTGGATCGTCCACATATGAAAAGCAACCCTTCAAAGAAAATATTATGCATTCTTTATCTCAAAGTTTCCTTCGATGTCGTAGATGGGATCTCCATCAAAACCAATATCCCATCCACACTTCTGGATGCATATGAAATCATCAATATGACTGTTAACTGTATATGAGTGTTGCTCCATGAATTCACCTGTATCATTGGAGTTGATTACTTCTTCGCAAGGCTGGACACCTACATATCAAGTAAACAGAAAGAAGGTACAACAAACAAGTCATCTGAAAAGAAAAAAGGTACAATCAAGAAGTTCACTTGCACACTTGCACTGTTCTAACTTATCTTTCGCCTCAGAGATTGTTGTAAATTGGTTCTAACTTACCTTTGACTTTACAGGTTGTCCTATCATGCACTGAGAGGAAACAAAACATATCTACAAATTAACTTGGTCGGGAATTGTAAACCGCAAAAAGGGAAAGGAAAAGCCCTCAATTTGAGCGATTTCTGCTGCTCAATCCTACACCCTCGCCAAGTCATTTGTCAAGCCATGTTCTTCAATATTGGTTCAAGGCTACGTTTTCTCAACAGTGAATGAATTTGTATGTGTAGGACTTGTCATCTTGTATTATGATCCATTGCCATGTCTTTTTTGATTAGTGGAGGGCTGTCGTATTTCCCATGTAGAATTTCAACCTGCAAGTTTTTTTGTACTGTAAACTGGAACAATGTATTTATGGTAAGATGCCCTTGAAGGAGAAAGTACAATATTTTCAAAGACTTTGTCATTCTACACTAATAAGCAATACTCCATTTGATATCTAAGGAACTTGGGATTGGATTCTACAATTATGGAGAAAATTCTGCTCTACTGGATTCTTTACATTCAGTTTTTAATTACAACATCAGAGATCTCTCAGAGGGGTTTTATTACCTCGGTTTCTTCCTAAAGATTGACAAGTATGCTACAAATGATTGGCTATGGCTGGTAGAAAAGTATGAAAAGAGAATCAGAAACTGGTGTACTCGGTGGTTGACTTTAGGGGGACGCTTGGTCTTGATCAAAGTGGCCCTAGAATGTCAACCGGTCTATTGGTTGACATTGGCGACCTTGCCAGCGACCATCCAAAACAAAATCCGTCAAATCATTTACAATTTTTTGTGGTCTGGCAACAGGAAAAAGAAGAAATACCATTTCTGCAACTGGCAGATGATCGCAAGACCAAAACTGTTAGGGGGCTGAGAAGTCTCACCGGTTTTAGTAGAGCGCTGGCGGCTCACAGTCTTTGGAGGGTTGTTATAAATGGTGGCTTATGGTAGTGAGTACTCAAGGAAAAATATTATCCACACATATCTATCCATCGATGGTTTAGAACTGTGAATTTTCACAAGGCTAGGGGTTCTGAGACCTGGCAAAATTTCCTGAAATCTATACACTTACTACTTCACTGGATGGTGTGGAGTCCCGGGGATGGAACCACCATCATCATAGGCAAAGATCGTATCCTGGAAATGGGAGACACGGCTCTTCTCTCGGAAGAATTGACTAACAACCTAAACATAAAAGGTCTCTTCTATCTTTTCTAGGCACGGAAACCACCCAAGGTGGGTTTGATCGGCACAAATTGGCACTAGTGAGGATCTTAAGCTGACAAGGTACCTGCAGGTTGAATGGAATCGCTATTGATTGGCACTTATCAACAACGACGTCCTCCTACAAACGAAATCAGATTCCCTCAAATGGGTCGGAGGCAACAAATTTGGTTTGATCACAGTTAAGAACATCTACATGGCATCATAAAAACTTAAATTGAATTACATTTCGAGTGGTTGGCGGAGGACGTCTAGGGGGTGGAAGGTGCCTCTGAAAATAAAACTATTTATTTGGCTTCTTGTTGAGAACAAGTTACTATTCTGGGAAAATCTACAGCATGGAGATCACTTGGGTCTGAGCATCTGCCTTCTATGCAAAAATAGTGATGAAAAAACTCGGCACTTATTTCTGGATTGCGCTTTCACAGTGGATGTCTGGTAGAAGCTCAAATCTGCTATAAACTATGAAGGCAGTTGGTCAGGAAATAACATTTATGACCGCTTCAAATGCTGGAGTGCTAAAAATCCAAAGCTTAAGTCATTACCAACCATGATTCGCTGGTATCTGTGGAGGGAACAAAATCAATGCATCTTTGAAGACAAGAGTCCATTGGCAAGGAATGTAGTTTATCTATCACTTTTGGCTCTAAATGAACACTCACAAGTGCGGCCAACTCCTGTCCGTAAAATTTGATCGATTCGGTCAAACTTCAACAATGTTGTTGGGTGGTTCGATGGAGCGGCCTCATCGTCTGGATTAAATACTGGACTGGCGGGGTTTTAAAAGTCAATGAATTTTGTATATACAATTGGTTCATAAATTATGGTCTAGGGTCAAATACAAGAGCAGAACTCTTAGGAGCATGGGCGCTGCTTACCTTGGCAAATAGGTTGTCCATCCAGTCGATGCATCTTATAGGTGGCTCAAAGATCATCATAGATTGGATGTATGGCAAAGGGCGGCTTCAAGTCATTTCCTTGGATTGTTGGAAGGAGCAAGTTAGTATATTAATCTCTTCCTTTCAAAAATCACTTTCGATCATGTTTATAGAGAAGGCAATCGTGAAGCGGACAACCTCTCAAAGTTGGCACTCCAAAAAACTCCAGGGAAGCTTACATATTATCAATGTTATGAGAAGCACGAAGGGCCTCGACTCTTCTTGGACCTTTATTAGTTTCCTATTGCCCTTAGTTTGCTGTGTGTCAGTTATTCCATTTCACATTAGGAGAAGATAAGTTTTCTGTATTTTCTGGGCACTCTGCCTTTTCACAACTCAGAAATGTGAACTTGTTTTTATGTTTTTTCATTCGAGAAATCCTCTGGATGATCCAAATGTTGCCTATTTTTACTCTGTATCATTCTCCCCCTCGAAAAAGAGATCTAGAGAATGACAACTACTTTGTTATCGCTGACTAGGTCTGGACTATCTTAGTTTATATATAGAATTGTTGATGTAAGAAGTATTTTATATTATCCACTAATATAAAGTGAAATTTTTTGAAAAAAATAAAAATCATCTTGAGATTGGATTCATTGCTTAATTCATTACCATGGCATGGCCCCGAGGCATGGCCCCGAGTCACGTGCAAGGAAAAGTGCAACCCGACAATAGAAATGCTAATGCAATCTTATCAAATGGAACATTGGTAGCGTGATGTTTCAGCCCATTTTTTTAGCAAACAACAAACAAGAACAACGTTTAGCCATCATAAACTACTTCAACATTCTAAAAGTCAAACTCTATGTCTTAACATGAATGTACGTTTAGCCATCATAAACTATTTCAACATTCCAAAATTCAAACTCTATGTCTTAACATGAATATAATAGAGATGTATTTTGATTAAATGCTCTTCATCTTGTGGATGGCATGTGACATGCTCCTGATTACACAAGTCTGCCTTCAAAAAGCAAATGATGATTCCACTCCAATATGAGCTATATGGATATGTTTAGTATAGCCGACACAATGTTACATGTTTGCATCAAAATCAACAACATGTCTACTTTTATTAAAAAATTTAAATTTATCTAACAAAAAATTTGAATTATTTACTAAACTAAGTAAAACATCTCGCATGTCTACTTTTATTATAAAATTTAAATTTATCTAACAAAAAATTTGAATTCTTTACTAAACTAAGTAAAACATCTCGCATGCAAAAGACATATGGGCAAGCACATCGCGCACTTGTTAGTTGTGGCTCTATTTAAATCTTCCGTGACTTAATTTTTAAAAGTATACATGTAGTGGCTCTATTTTAAATCTTGCGTGACCTAATTTTTAAAAGTGATCACTATTGTAACGAGGTTTTTGATCTTCACCGTTGATGGATAATTAATGAACGGCTGAGATTATTTAAAGAACATGCGTTGGACCTTCAATTCTAGACGTTGGATCTAGATCGATGGTTAAGATTCACTAGGGGTGTATTAGGGTTTTGAATGTTGTCATCTTATCCCCGTTCTCTATCCGTACCCGTTTCATTTTATCGAGCTTTCCAGACAGGATTGGAATTACTCTGCCCAGATGTGGATCCGCCCCCAGTTATGACCCTATTCCTTCCTTATTTTCTCATTGCATTTCTCTTCATTTTTTGTTTTGTTTTTCAGCTGGTTAATTATCGGGACTACCATTTTAGGGCTTCTTCCATTGTTCTTCCATTGAGTTTACCCGTATTCACGTAAGATTCTGTGCTGCCAATGTTATGGCAGCGCTCGGACTTCGAAATGACCATGCCTATGATTCCTTGACCATCTTTTCTCAGGGCGGCCGTTTATTTCCCTCACGAATGACAGCGCCCTTTTAAATGCATCTGCGATGCTGTTCTTGGCAGTGGATGGCCTTCATTTCTTTCATGGGTTTTCTTTTTTGGTTCTTTGGCTTTTAGTTTTATTTCGGGCTCAGCTACGTGAATTCTACAACAGGCCATGTGCCAAGAAGACCTTGCAGTTACTCTCCACCTCTACAAGACACTTGTTCTCTTGAACATGCATTTTGAATCCAGAGAAGAGGTGTCTTATGGATGTTGAGATTAAAGGGCAATTTCTGTAATAATTCCAGGGGATGAAGGAACCCATTTGCTAAATTATGAAGCTTCTTTAAGGTTTTTAAAACAGTCCCGATGTATGTTGACACTCACCTTAGTCACTGAAGTTAGCCTGATTTTCTACAATATATATTTTGCAAAGCTGAAGGGTTTTCCTAGGATAGGTTAAGTATTTTTGGGCTTGAAGGCCTCAAAATTGACTGGTTTTTTGGTGAGTATTTTTATTTATTTATTTATAGTACAAGAATAAAAACAAAATGCTATACTCGATGCTGAGTGTGTCACACGCTGATTGCGCGTTTCAGAATGCCGTGATCTATACTCATTGGCCGAGGAGATTTTTATTGATTGCGATTTTGGTGGGTTTTTATTTTTATTTTTAAATCGATGGTTAAAATTTACCAGGGTTGTATTAGGGTTTTGGGTGTTGTCATGTTATCTCGATTCTCTGTTGACCAGTGCTTCACTTCATCAACCTATTCTTACAGGATTGGATTTACTCCTGCCCAGATATCTATATGGCTTTATTCCTTCTTTTCTGATTGCATCCAGTGTTCTCTTTACTTTTGTTTTATCTCTCCGCTGGTGAATTAACGGGTCTGACATTTCTGTGGCTTCTCCCTTTGAAGTTTCCTGCAATCTAGTAAGATTCGGTGCTGCCAACTTCATGGCAACCCTCGGACTTAGATATTACCATGCCTATGATTCCTTAACCGTCTTTTCTTAGGTCGGCCGTTTCTTTCCCTCGTGAAACACTGCACCCTTTTAAATGCATCCGCCATGTCATTCTTGGCGCCTGCATTTCTTTCATTGTTTTTTTATATTTATTTCGGGTTCATATACGCGAATTCCAAAACAGCTCATATGTCAAGAAGACCATGTAATGACTCTCTACTTCCACCAGACACTTGTTCTCTTGAAAATGCAATATGAATCTAGAGAACAGGTGTCTTATGGATGTTGAAAGTAAAGAGCATGTTCCCTATCAATCCCAGGGAATGAAGGAGGTTATTTGCTAAGTTACAAAGCTCCTTTAAGGTTTATATCACTCAGCAAATGACCAAAGTCCACTCACTTGGAATGAACAAAACAGTCCTGATTTTTGTAGACATTCACCGAAGTTAGCTTGATTTTTGTACACTATGTGTTTCCCAAAGCTGAAAGGGTTTCCTAGGATAGGTAAATAATTTTGGGCTTTAAGTCCACTCACACTTGGAATGAACAAAACAGTCCTGATTTATGTAGACATTCACCGAAGTTAGCTTGAATTTTGTACAATATGTGTTTCCCAAAGCCGAAGGGGCTTCCTAGGATAGGTTAAGTATTTTTGGGCTTTAAGTCCCTAAAAATGAATGGCTTTTAGTTAGTATTTATTTGTTTTAAAATAAGAATAAAAAAAGAATGTTACTTGAAGCTTAGTGCATCACACGCTGATTACAAATTTTAGAATTCCGTGATCTATAATCGTTGGCTGGTCGTTTTTGTTATAGCCCCAATATATGGCTATCATTATGCCATCTGAGCTTTGAAGCTTTCTACATAAACTATTAGTTGATAAAATAATCATAGCTGCAGTGGGCAGGTTTGTCGATTTTGGACATTTTTACTGTTGATGAATAAAGTAGATTTTGTTTGATGTAGGCTTCTCTTATCGATGAATATATGATATTTTGTTGATACGGGCTCTACTTGTTCTGGTAATCAACAATCAAAGTTGGAAGAGTTAGTTGGTTTTGCCATTTTGATGAGCGATTTTAGGTGGGTTTGTTTTCAGGAGCTGCATTTTTATGGGGGAAAATGCCACAGGTGAGTGAGCTTATCACTGAGGGTGAATCTTTGCTTTTTATAAAAAATATATCGATCTCAAAGTTGATTCCTCTTGGGTGATTGTTTTCAGGAGCTACATTTTTATGGGGGAAAATGCCACAGGTGAGTGAGCTTATCACTTGGGGTTAAGCTTTGCTTTTTATAAAAAATATATAGATGTCAAAGGATTTGATTTCTCTTGGCCCTTTGATTTCTCTTGGTTCTTGATTGATTCCGCTTGTTGGTTGATTGATCTAGGGTTAAGTAGTTTATTTTACTTTATAATACTTTATATTGTATGATGAGGTTTATTATACTTTATATGGCCATGATAAGTTTGTTCACCTTCAATTTTCACTCTTCAATTTTCCTCCTTGCACTACTTTTATGAGAGTTATGAACGTTATGAAAATGAATTCAAGGTAACAAATTTCTACTTAGTAAATTACCAAAAATATATTTCACAATTTATTGATACCAAAAATATAATTCACAATTTACGGATAGAAGAGATAAAATATCTTAGTTTTTAACAGATTTTTTTATGGGAAAATTCAATATTCATAAGCTTGTTTTACAAGGAAGGAAATTTTTATGACTCAACACGTGGACAAACTCAATCTCTCTCGAGAGTTTTTTTAAAATTTAAAATTTTATTGGTGAGGTAAAGTTTCTCTTTATTCACTCATTTTTGTCCACACTCGTTTATTTAATGCTTTTTTGTCTTCAATATATATTTTACCTATGATTATAAAGGTTTGTTTTTGTATATTTATATAGTTTGTGGATTGCAAGCATGGTGTTTTTTCACATATATAATCCTGTTTTTAGGATCGTGTGTTTTTATTATTAATGTATGGGATTTATGTGGTTTGCAAACATGGTGTTCTTTCACATATATTTTGTTGTTGGTTAGAAATGTGTGTGTTTTTTTGTATATGTAATTTATGTGGTTTGCAAGCTACAATGATCTTATTATGAGCCTTTTAAAAGTTATAAACATTGTGAATAATGAATTTAGTTTAACCAATCTTTGATTGACTGAATATATGTAAATATATCGTTGATTGAAATGTTCATTATAAATGACGCTTCTTATACAAGTTTGGAAAATGGTGTGTTTCCATTTATGTTCAGAATTTATATGTAGGTTTACATGCCAACATATTTTTGTGTTTTATTTGATGTTGGGTTTGTAGTAATTGTAGTAATTTAAAGTGGAAGGATTGAAATTCTTATCATCTACAAAAGGTCTTATTGATGCCATATATTTTCAACCTTAGTTGATCAAAATGAGATCCTAGAAACTAAAAAACGTGAAAATAGACTTTTAAATATACCCAAAAATATAGAAAATTAAAATTGCAAATGTAGAAAAAGTTTTGATAGCCAAATAACTAAAAGCTACTTCAACAACATTATTAGTGTCAATGCAAAACCAAAATAGGAAGAGTTGATTTATGTATCATGATGTTGGAGAAATTGCCATATCATGTTTTTGTTGTTTATTCTTTGTTGATCTTTGATCAAGGTTAATGAAAACCAAGAGGTGCCAATTTGTAGCTTAAGAAAACCAAATAGATTGCATCCATTTTGGGGTTTGTTTGCAGTGCATGTGAATGCCCACTTCAATTTTTGTTTTCTGACATTTTGCCCACTTCAAGCAAACCAAATGGATTGCATCCATTTTGGGGTTTGTAGTGCATGTGAATGCCCACTTCAATCTTTGTTGTCTAACATTTTGTCGTGAATGGCCAAAATTCTATCATGGCACTTTTTCTTTTGAGCCAAAATCCAATGGGGAGATTGTTGATATGCCATTCATATTGTCAAATTAGTTGTCATTCATTGTGTCAACACATTTTGGGTGTTGTTAGTCATTGAAGTTGTTGGCATCAATCTTTGTTGCTCTATTTTCTTTGTTGCAATCCTAGGGTTAATGGTCCCTTTGTCGACCATTGATCATTGGCCTCTAGCTCCATTGCTCATGTGATAAATAATGAAGATTAAGCCATTTGTTTTAATTAGTTGTTGATCTATTGTGATATGGTAGGTTAATTATGAGAGATGTGGCATGTGACTCATAAAATTAATGAAATGGGGAATAGAGGTTAATGTTAGAATATATAAGATGGTGTGCTTGTTTTACCATTGACGATACTCTCGTCACCCAACCACAGGTCGAAGCCTCCCTCCGAGCACCTTAACCTTGATTGAGAATTCTTTCGGAAGCAAACCCTAGGCTAGATAGTCGAACAAAGAGTAGCGCATCAATCCCTAAGGATAACGCATCACAAAAGCTGATCAGATAGTCCCCAACCCTACCCAAGAGATATTCAAGCCAAAACTGAGAACTTGCTGCTGCTGCAGCTGCACCAGCTCTTTCTCCAAACCTGTGCACCAAACTGCAACTGTAGTGCGCACCAAACTGCAAAACTGCAATTCTGAGATGTTGCAAATGAGAACTAGCGCCCTTTATTTATAGTAATCCTGCCAGTTTTGCTGGGGTCGACTTCTCCTTCTGGGTATGTGTCTGTTCAATATATTATTATTATTTCTGGCCCACTTCTTCTCTTGGAGGCTAATAACCTAATATAAATTATCTTCTTAAGCCGACAAGGCTTCTAGGGTTATTAGCCAACTCATTAGGGTTTCTCTTGCTTCCCGGAGTCTTTTATTCTTGTCAGGTTCACACGTGGAGGTAAATACCTCCGCAGCTACCATAATATTAACACTCCCTTCTAGCTAGAGAGGTATTTACATGTAATGGACTTGAGCACAAAACATACCATTTACCCGGTAGCAACAATATCTAGACTATTTCATGACTAAATCATGAGCATCACCATCACTATCAGTCGCATCAATTCTTGAAACCATACTTCATCTGAGTAATTAGATATGATGCTTGATAAGTCACTCTCACCATAGAGTGATACAAGAGGAGCAAAAGCTTTGAACTGTTTTCGGTCTAGAAAATCTCTGTTCATCATTCATTTGAATGATCATCATCTCCAGTAATTTGCTGATAGTCTTCAAGGCAATTAGAACAAGAATAGAACACAATTGTGTCTATTTATAGTAGTACACAACTACAATCCAGTGGTTAACCACCACATCAAGTAACACAAGTAATTGATCAACAATGTATAGTTGCGAACAATGAAACATATTCACCACAGTAGTCCTTATTTACTGTCATGTAGTCTTCATAACAAACATCTAAGAGCATCCTGCATAGAAACAATGTTATGATAGAAACTGTATCATCTGGGCCAATCTTTCACTCACGTCTGTGAGATTTGAAAGAGTGTGTGCCCTTAGTATAGAATATCAACAATAATCATCTGGGCCAATCTTTCACTCACGTCTGTGAGATTTGAAAGAATCTCTGCCCTCAATATAGAATATCAACAATGGGCTATTTGCCCCATTCTTCTCAACCAAGGAAGAATGATTATTTCTGATTTCTGAGCCTGGACCATTTTTCATCTTGGGCCATTCCTCCGACACTAAACAAAGTGTAACCTGGAGAGAATGAGTCTGCCCTCGATAAATGTTTGGACCATTCCTTACCTTGGGCCATTCCTCCGACACTAAATAAAGTGTAACCTGGAGGGAATGAGTTTGTCCTAAGGAATGACTGTTCTGGACTATTCCCCACCCTGGGCCATTCTTCTGACACTAAACAAAGTGTAACCTCGAGAGAATGAGTTTGCCCTCGAGGAATAACTGTCCCTGATTGTTGAGCCTGAACTACTCCCCACCCTGGGCCATTCTTCCGACACTAAACAAAGTGTAACTTGGAGAGAACGCGTCTGCCCTAGAGGAATAACTGTCCAGACCATTCCCCCCCCTGGGCCATTCCTCCGACACTAATCAAAGTGTAACCTGGAGAAGAATGAGTCTGCCCTTGAGGAATGTCTATCCTGCATCAACCTCCAAAACGGACGATTCTTTGAAGCTGCTCACAACTGTGAACTTCGAAAGAATGACTGCCCGGCGAGGCGGACCATTCTACTTGACCACTACTTAGAGTGACTGCCAAGAAGAATGATCGTCCTAGACCACTCCCCATAATGGGAAGTCGCTTTCTATGATACATTAGTAATCAGTGTGCCTCCCATGTTAACTACAATGGGAAGTCATTGTTCGTCAGAAATCTCAATCCACTTTTCGAACAGGAAAGCATCTGTCAAATCTGGACTATTTTTCAATTACAAAGATAAGTAATATTTTCAATGCTCCCTCCTAACTGGAGAGTTATTTTAATCACAAAAATAAATGTTTGCGTACCTTCTTCTAGTTTGGAGAGTCTTCCCTTCCAGCTAAGAGAGTTATTTCCACGAGCTCTAGCTTGAGTATGCAGGTTCTTTCATCTTGAATAGAGGCTTTACCAAAATGTATGCTTATCTGCTCATCTGTGAAGATATGTATTGGAGAAATCATTTTCTCCCTTCTGGACTTTATCATGGATAATGTAATGCACACTGTGAAGGCTTCATGTAGATCTAAACAATAGAGTATATCATAGTTGGAGAACTGGAACATATCCATGTGGTACTTCTTCTGTCATCATGAGATCTGATCTACTGAGTAGTCATCTTGATGTTATAGGAAATCTTCACCACGCTTTTGTTGTGCACTGGAGGTTCTCCATCATGTTGTCTTCTGCATACAGAAGTCTCTTTCTGGTATGTCTCAAAGTCTTGAGATTGCTCTTTATACTTTATTTATTAGAATTCTCTGGAGAACATTCTTTGCATTCATTTGATGTAGAATTTTGACTCATGGATGTTGCGGATGATGTAATGACTTATATAGAGATAAGTCTGGTGTACTAGAACAATCAATCATCATAGTCTTCTCCCTCCACCTGAGAGAATCTCTGGTTCTAGATCTCGTAATGCTTTCATTCATAAGTCTTCCGTACACTGTTCTTCATCATGACTTTCAGTGCTTCTGCTTGATTGCTTTTAGTGAGTTCATATCAGGTTAACAATCTTGACACAATGACTGGTTGTTCTGGCTTTTCTTTCTTGGAATCTTTATGTTCTTCATGTTTTTCTTTAGCTCTTGGGTTCATGGAGTTTCTTATAGATTCCATGCCCTAGAGATTCCACTTCTTACCTTCATCATCGGTTCACGGATCTGGATGGACAACCAGGAATACTTTTAGGCTTCTCTTTGAAAAGGTCTTCTTTTGTGTTGCGCTGAACACGTACTGTCTTTTCATGGCTGCTACCATGGATGTATATATATATTTCATCATCTTCAATGGATAATAGGATTAGCTCCCTCCTAATCCTTGCTTCATGTAAGAGTGCATATAATCTGCTCCCTTCGTCTGACTGAGTCCATGCTTCTGTCTCCGTCCTTATTGTCTTCTACAATATATAATAGAGTCCATGCTTCCATCTGCAACTTTATTGTATTCTGCAATATATAATTGGCTCTCTTGTCTAACAGAGTCCACGCTTTCGTCTTGTTGTCTTCTATAGAATGTCATGAGTCTTTTTCCAGTTTCCTTTCGATTGTTGACTTCTTTCTGTCTTTTGCTTTTTCCAAGTCTTTTCAAGATTGATTCTGATTTCGGTCTTATCTTGTAATGTCTTCCACATGATTTGTATTTCATCCTTTCATATGTATTATCTAATGATATTCATCCTTGTCTTGTTGTTCTTTCATAGGTATAGTTCTTCTTGTCTTTTGCTTTTTCCAAGTCTCTTCAAGATTGATTTTGATTTCGGTCTTATCTTGTAATGTTTTCCACATGATTTGTATTTCATCCTTTCATATGTATTATCTAATGATATTCATCCTTGTCTTGTTGTCCTTTCATAGGTATAGTTCTTCTTGGAACACATTATCTTCCAAGAGATAGATATACAAGATATGTACAAAGATGATGCAAACAAGATATGTATAGAAAATAAGAAGGGTGTTGTTACCTTTTAGTAGAAGAAGTCTCTTCCATC
>ML784526.1:240124-255702 GCA_009831015.1 Picea engelmannii
TTCTGCGGTTCCTTCTCTTCTCCTTCTTCAAACTCTGGCTTCACGATCTTTCCTTTCACAATGTCCAACACTTTATTCTTAGCAAGGATGAGGTCAATCCTTGCCTTCCATGCTCTGAAGTTAGAGGCTCCATCTAGCTTGTTCTCAGACTTCATAGAGTTTGTCATGGCTGCTTGACTTGGTCAAACCCTAGATTTGACCAGAAATCCAAACTTCACGTCTTGGCCTTCTGAGTGTACCAGGAGATGCGTTGGGCTAGGGCGCACTGATCTTTCTGGAGATTATGTCAATCTTGTCACTTAAGGTGCCTCGATAAGAGGTTTAGGGTTTCTGCAACTGCTTCTGCTGGTAACCCTAGTTGCAGTGCTTCTGGAAACTACTCCTGCTAGTAACCCTAGCGGCAGTTCCTCAACAAGCTCAATGTCTAGCGGCTATGTTTCCTTCTAGTGTTTTAGGCTGACTGAAGGGGTGTGGGCCCATAACCTGTTAGAATATAGAAGATGGTGTGCTCGTTTTACCATTGACGATACCCTCGTCACCCAACCACAGGCCGAAGCCTCCCTCCGAGCACCTTAACCTTGACCGAGAATTCTTTCGGAAGCAAGCCCTAGGCTAGATAGCCAAACAAAGAGTAGCGCATCAATCCCCAAGGATAGCGCATCACAAAAGCTGATCAGATAGTCCCAAACCCGAGCCAACAGATATTCAATCCAAAACTGAGAACTTGCTGTTGCTGCAGCTGCACCAGCTCTTTCTCCAAACCTGCGCACCAAACTGCAACTGCAGTGCGCACCAAACTGCAGAACTGCAATTTTGAGATGTTGCAAATGAGAACTGGTGCCCTGTATTTATAGTAATCCTGCCAGTTTTGCTGGGGCCGACTGAGAAGAGGACAAAAAAGAAATAGGGATGGGAAGTAAGAAAGAGGATAGAAGAGAGGAGGAAGGAGAAGGAAGAAGGGAGAAGAAATGGATGAAGAGAGGAAGGAGAAGGAAGAAGGGAGAAGAAAAGGCTGAACAATAGAGGAAGAGAAGAACATAAGAATTTGTGGGATAAAAAACTTAAGCAACAAATATTGTTTAAAGTATTGTTGCAAACAAAGTGTAGGTGAATATGTCATCGAGGCTTCAAAAAGTGAGAACAACATAAGAATTTGTGGGAGAAGAAACTTGAGCAACAAATATAGTTTAAAGTTTTGTTGTAAACAAAGTGTAGGTGAATATGTCATTGAGGCTTAAAAAAACATCTTGTTGGCAACATGGGTGAAAAATGCAAATATATTGGTAAACTTGAAAAATATATATTTTTTCAAAATTTAAAACATATAAAACACCATCAACATCAAATAATTACATTGTTACAAAAATATGAAAATAAAACTAATATATAAAATGTAGATGTTTAGTGATACATCACATATCAATATTGAATCATGTTGAGTCCTAAAATACCCTTAATAAATAAATAAATGTATGTTATTGTTATCTTTTGGGTTTTCACTTGGTAAAAAAGTTCTAATCAATATTGTGAGGACTTTGAGGGCAACTTAGGTAAGCTACCCACTATTATTTCAATACCCTTACCTTTCTCATTTTAGGTTAGGGAAAAAATGGAATTGTAATGTAGGGGGGTTTCACTAAAGACCTCTGAGGTACCCATCGAGCATACATGTTTCTTGGGTAGATTTGGAGGTGAGTTGGTCGAAGAACACAAGGAGGTATGTGATCAGTTGGGTGCATTATAGTCTTATAGGCATACACAAGGGTTCCTTGGTGCATGTCTTGAGTAGGTGGACCTAATGGGGCACATGTTGCACTGAAAAAGACCTTAGAGGCACCCATTTGGGTAGATTTGGAGGTAAGTTGGTTGAAGAACACGAGGTATGTGATTGGTTGGGTGTATGATAGTCTTATAGGCATATGTAAGAGTGCCTTGGGTGCATGCCTTGATTAGGCAAACCTAATGGGGCACACATTGAACAAAACTTGCAAAATATGTAATCCTGCAATGAAGACCAGAGTTGCATGAAGAGCATTGGTAGGGGGACTTGGGCAAGTGCACGAGTGGGTCTGTTTATCTTGGTGACATGAGGTGCGATGGAGAGGTTTGCTCGACCTCTCTGTTAGTTACAGAGTTTATTATTCCATTTTAATGCCCTTTAAGAGCTTAGTCCTCACACTCCTACTCTACATGAGAAAAATACAATAGTTAGGTGAAATTATAAAGCCAATGTAATGTAATGTCTTCATTTGTGGTTTCTTTTGCCTTGCAATCGGAAATGATTTTTGGGGTTTGTGCCAGTTTGATTAGAGCAGTTATATGATGTCTAAACATGTCATCTTTCATCATTAAGATTATTTGTGGTCTATTTTTGATTTCGACGCATTTCTTTAATTTAAGAATAATATTGAACATTATTTAATTAATATCACTAGGGGTGTTATTTTAATTAAATTATTTAAAGTAAGAGGACACCCTAGTGTTATAGCTCGTTGAAATTAAGATGAAAAACTTTAAATGTTGAAATGATGAAAAGTGCCTTAAAAAATGCTTTAAAATAAAAAAAATCAATTTTTAGAGTTAAAAGGTGTTATAAAATAATTTCGAGGAAAATAATAAAAATATATTTTATAAAGTCATTTTATATTATTTAATTGAATGAAAAAGACAAAAAATAGATAAAAAATAATTATGAGTTTATTATTTCAATATGCATGATTATTATTTTAAAAGTTGTGCATTAATTTTTTTTGTGGTGTTGGGCCTGAAACCCTTTAGCAAATTGGTTTCGGTGGCCACTTTATTAGAGTAAAAAAGATTACATAGATTTCTCATAGGTATTCATTGTTGATGAAAGAGATTCATCAGTTTGTTAGATCTTGAACATTTTAGGGTTGTGGAGATTGTATTATTGATTTGTAGAACACAAAGGGGTTGAATCATTCACCATCAGATTGTGGAGGGAAGAAGTGAAGATCGTGCTATCATTATTAGCTCATGGAGTGATTAAATAAAGAGGCTGCATCACTTGTATTAGGTTATGGAGGTTTAAAGGAACAACCACCATTTCTTGCAGTTCCCGAGGTTTTTAGAGGGGAAAAACATTGATTTCAACAATTGTGACATCATTAAAGGAGATCAAATCATTGTATGTAAATTGTGGGGGTCAATAGAGACTTTCAATATAGATTTATTTGCCATTTGCCAATTTTGTTTTATTTTTTATCATATCAGTTAATGATATAAGTTCTGTGCAGAAAAATAGTTGATTCATTGCTTTGTTTCATGTCCAAATATGGTGAATTTTAGGTCATAGGTTTAAAAAACAGCTGATTCAACTTTGGTAGAGTAGTTGATATATTTTTTTTATTTGTTATCATAGAAATCGTGTTGATTAATTGTTAAATTGTGAAATTTAGGAGGGTGATAGCTTCAACATATTTACTACTGTAAAAAATGTGTCATATAATATATATCAAATCATCTATAAAGAAGTTGCTGCAGTCCATTAAATCGTTGCATAAATTCGTGGTTATCCATAAGTTGTAAATAATAAACAAATCTGGATGTATTGTTGAAGTTTATTTTTGCTATGATAAAATAAATGAGGTTATCACTTTTATTCAACGTAATGATAACTTTTATGTATTGAATATAATAAAATGAAACCATTTGTATGTCAAACATTTGTTGATTCATTTTGTAGTTGCTTTGAGAAACCAAGTAAACACAGAGAAACAAATCAACAATGAAATTGTTTGACAAAAGCGCTGAACAATGAACATTAAAACACAAGCAATAAAAATCTTATAGGGATTGTTGCAAACTGTTTGACGAAAGTTTTGAATCAAATAAACAAAAAAACATATATCATTAAACAACACAAAACATAACAACAATACAGTGATATTTTTCTTACTAATTGTTGTTATGTTTTGTATTGTTTGATATTTTTTTGTGTTTGTTTGGTTCAAAACTTTCATTAAACAGTGTACAACCACCCGGTAAGAGTTCATTTACTGTTGATTTGTTTCTCTGTGTTTACTTGGTTTCTCAAAGCAATTGCGAAATGAATCTACACGAGTTTGATAAACAAATGTTTTTTTTTATTGTATTTAATACAAAAATATTGTTAATACATTCAAATGAAAAAATGATAACGACCTAATTTGTTTTATTATAACAACGATAAACTTAGACAATACATTTAAATTTGTTTATTTATCTAACCTGTAGATAACCACAGAGCTAGACAACAATTTAATGGATTGTATCAGCGCCTTTCTGGGTGATGTGATTTGTTGTAGGACACACTTTTGATAGTAGTGAATGTGTTGAAACGATCACCTTCTTAAACTTCAGGGTTTAACAATTAATCAATGTGATTTTTATGATAAAATTAAGATAAATATAACAATTTGACTAGGGTTGGATCAACGTTTTTTTAAATATATCGTTTGTTTTCATCATATTTGAACATGAGACAAAACAGTAAATTGATTCTATTTATGGATAGTATTTACAACAATAATCGATATAATGTAATGAAGAGGAGAAAATTGATAAATGACAAATAAATTTTTGTTGAAATGATCTTTTTTGACCCCCACAATTTCCATACAGTGATTTAGTTTATTTTAATAGTCACAGTGGTTGAAAATGATGTTTATTCTTTTTGAAAACTCCATAAATTGTAGAAAATGGTGGTTGTTCATTTTTGAAACCCTCACAACTTGATACAAGTGACAGTTTTTTAATTTAATCTTTCCATGGGTTGATAATGATGACACGATCTCTTTTTTTGCCTTCCACGATTTGATGGTGAATGATTTGACCTTTTTGTGTTCAACAAATCAATGGTACGTTCCCACAATTCTCAATTGCTCAAAATTTAACAAATTGATAGATTTCTTTTTTCAATAATGAATACTTGTGAGAGATTTGTGTTTATCTTTCTCTTTGATTAGCTAGGGTGGATTCATTTCACTATCGAAATCAATCTGATCAAAGGTTTTAGATTCTAAAGCCACAAAGGTACGAAAGCTCTTCAAAATTCAATTTTAAGAATAATTATCATGTACAGTGAGAACAAACTTTTAATTATTTTTTATTTTCTTTTTGTTTTTTTCGTTTTTATTTATTATCAAAATTTGCAGAAATATATTTCATATGATGGCTTTAGATCTATAATTCTTTCATTTTTTTTTATGAAGAAGTCAATGTTTGAAAAATGCCTTGATGTCAAGTCTAGTTGGTATAAAGACTAAAGTGTGTGACAATCCATCATCACTTTATTTATTATCAAAATTTGCAGAAATATATTTCATATGATGGCTTTGGATCTATAATGCTTTAATATATATATATATTTTTTTATGAAGAAGTCAATGTTTGAAAAATGCCTTGAAAAAATTAATGATTGATATATATTTTTTCAACAAGCTTTTCATATCAACTAAAATATTTAAAATATCTCAAGGATATTTTAAATATTTTCATGGACAAAGTTTTGAATTAACATTATTGAAGAATGCAACATATATTATATGCGAGTTTTTATGTTTGTGAAATTTTAGTATTTTTTTTTAATCGAGTATTCGTAATCATCATCAAAATAATTTGCATGCTTTTAGATCGAAAAATTCAATGGATCAAGTAAATTTTTTTAATAACCAATACATTTCTAAAATTGTTATATTTTTAAATAGTGAAAATAAGAAGTTGATATGAAATCTAAAAATATATATTGATATGTTCAAAAGAAAACAGTGTGAAGTCGTCAAAATGAGTCCGTGATACTTTGACAATATTGTTTGTTTCACCCTACAAGCAACAAATCTTCAAGATTTGCAATGGAAAATAACTTCTTTTCATGGAGTTATCAGAGGAGAAAAGTCTTCAAGTAGAACTTTCTTTACAAAAGCGTAGTTGATTTACTATATTTGAGAAAGTTTAGTTGATGTACAAATAAAATTCATTTCTTAGATATATGTAGATTAACTATACTTTTGCGATTAAGGCTTTATTTGAAATTTTTTCTTATACGAAATAAACTATATTTTCTTATCGTTCTTGAAGATTTATTGTTTGTAGGGTGATGTAAATATTATTGTGAATGTATTGAAATGTTCCCTTGAGCGATTGCATTCCATTTTCTTTGACTTATTATTTTGAAGATTTAAATATATGCAAATTTTTGAAGTGGAATGGTTGTTAGAGGATTTGATTGATCGATTGGATTTTTTTTAAGTATTTTGAGATATCTAGATAACTTTGATGATGATTATGCAAACTTGATATAATAAATACAAAGTTCCATGGACATGAAGACTCACCTATGTTGCATCATTTATCGATGTTTTATGTTCATAGTTTATTTTTTTATTTTTTTTCAAAATGAAACTTTTAATTGGTTTTGAATAACTTATTGGAAGATAAATATTATCACTTAGATTTTTCAAGGCATTGGTTTCTTCTATGAAAATACCAAATATGAAAGAATTATTGTAGATTTGGGATAGTGTGGAGTATATTTGTGCAAATTTTGATGACAAACATGTTGGTGATGGATTGTCACATGCACTTTTTAGAGCTTATTTCAATAAATTTTTGTAGGAGATTGATGTTGGATGTAATGAATATGTTAATCATCTTTTAAATTTGTGTTGACTACCATGTCTACATTGTAATTTCTTGTTGTAGTCTTTATGTCAGGTATATACCATTGCATTTGTATTTAATGATGGGCATTTTCTTATTTTGGTTCGTAGCTAAACAAAAAGAAAGATCTCTTGATGTAAATAGGGTGTTAATGTGGTTACATTGGCTTTTATGATTTTATTTAGCTTTTGTATTTTTCTTTTGTACAATAGGAATAAGAAGAATACGTGTTTGAAGAGAATTATAATATAAGAATAAACTTTTTAGCATGAACATTAGTTCTTATTTTATGTTTGACATTGTTTGCTTATACATTTCTTTCATGTAAAGCCAATTTTGTTGTAAAAAAATTATATTTATATTTCGATGTAGTTTAAGAATGAGATATGGATTCATTCCATCATATGGTTATTTCATTTATTTGGAGAGTTTTATCAATAGTTATATTAGAGGTTTTTTGGGTTCTCACACATTTTTTTTTCAAAGAGCACATTTGTTCAAGTTGGAATTTGTTGTTAGCTTTCATATTGTATAAGGGTTTAACAAGTATGATCTTCATCACACATGGATGGTTTTCATGGGTGATGCTTTTATTTTTGTTTGATGATGGTGCAACTTGCTTGGAGATAGTGATGATTGTGGATCCTTTATGATGTTGCATGAGATGATTGATTCAATAAATTATGTGGTGGGGTATTTTGATTCATGTATTTTTTTGTTCATGGCCATACTTAGCACTTCATATGGATGTGGTGATATGCCCGTGATGTTATGATGTTGGTGGGAGGCCCTTCTTGTGATTCTATGAATTACATGCTTTCATTTGGATATTTTTGTTTTGGTAATGAAATGTTTCTCATGTTATTTTAGGGATTTTGTCTATTGGTTGATTTTAAGCACATAGTTGGAGGTTGCGGTATTTGAAATTTTTTTGTGAACTTCTTCCACTTTGAGTATTGATTTGTATTTTGTGTATATTTGAGGAGGTTGGAAATTATGTGTCGGTATAGTTGAATGATTTAAGCACAATTCCCAACATGAAAATAAAGCTTGTAAATTTAGGTACAACACTTTAACAATACGATAACTTGTTTCATTATTAGATAATAGTTAAAAAATAGATGTATTTGGTAAGAATAAAGTGCCCAAGCTTGTTTTAGGAAAAGCTGGAAGTGATCAATGAATTGTAATTGCATTTCATGGGACCTATTTTATGTGTCTTTAGATGTATTTGGTAAGATTGAAGTGCCCAAGCTTGTTTTAGGAAAAGTTGGAAGTGATCAATGAATTGTAATTGCATTTCATGGGAATTATGTTATGTGTTCTAAACAATGGATTTGAAGTCTAATAGGAAACACATATTTGGTGGACGTAGATCTGTGCCCATTGTTGATGTTTTGTATATTTGAGGAGGTTGGATATTATGTGTTGATATAGTTGATTGATTTCAACACAATTCCCAACATGAAAATATAGCTTATAAATTTAGAGTACAACACTTTAACAGTACTACAACTTGTTTCATTATTAGATAACAGTGAAAAAAGTATTTGGTAAGAATAAAGTGCCCAAGCTTGTTTTAGGAAAAGATGGAAGTGATCAATGAATTGTAATTGCATTTCATGGGACCTATTTTATGTGTCTTAAATAGTTGATCTGAAATCTAATAGGAAACACATATTTGGTGGAGGTAGATCTGTGCCCATTGTTGATGGTTTGTAGTTTCGGGCAGGTATTCTAACATTGGCCTTGGTGTCGGGCATGTGGGAATCTTCATAGACATGCACATTGCATGTTCATTTTTGTGAAAATCCTTTTTTGGATTGAAGTTGGGGGCTTGTGTTGGGGCTTCACACCCACATGTGTGATTAAACAATCTTAATTTAATGTTGAGTTTAGAAGGGGTTCTTAAACTCACTCATTAGATTCCTATAAAATGAGAGACAATGTGAAGAATATTTTGTTGTGACATTATGGAGTTAGCATAAGTGAGTGAGAACTTGTGCTTGAGGAGATTGGGGTGCAAATTTCAGGAAGGAAATTCTGCACTTTGGCAAATCTGCCCTAGGGTTTCTTAGACTTTTTTGTTATTTTGTTTTTAGACAAAGAGGAAGACCACATGTATGAGCTCACACACGTGAGAGGAGAGAGAAAAAAAATTATACGTGTGAGAGGAAGGTACAGGCTGCACGTGCGAACATGTCTTACAATAACACGTGTGGGGGAAGACAACGGGCCGTCGTGCGAGGGTAGATAGTAGGTCGCACGTGCGAGATTTTTTGGACAATTGCAGGGCCATACACGTTAACGTCAACAGGCTGTACAGGTTTGCAAGTGAGGGAATTTTCTGGAGATTTGTTGATTTGTATTTTTGTTGAGAGGATTGGTTTTTAACCCCAGATTTGTTGATTTTTTGAATTTGCTGAGAGGGCTGGTTTTGCCCTCTTAAATTTTAAATCTGAAAATTTTACAGAACAAAAATTTGTGTCTCATGTGAGTGGATGGTTTCTCTCTGATCTTTATGTTTCCGCTGTAATTTTTTTTCATAATTTCAGTGTAAAATTATTCAATGATAACAACCTTAGGGTTTACTGATTGAGGTCACTTGGAAGTAATTTTCAGATCTGAAATTAGATGCTTAAAAATTGACACCCATTTCTATTTGGAGTCGACTTGTACTTGTGAAGCCTAGGGTCAACCCATGCTAAGATCAATGTTGACTAGTGTTTATATACAAATTAAGTAATTTTTGTTGTTTATTCATTGATAGATCCGATCTCTGCATTCTTAAGTAAGGAAATGTTTGAGCTTGTTTTAAGACAATGGTAAGAGGGATATGGTATGTAATTAGAAGCAACTACAAGAGGACTTTTAAGTCCACTGTGGTAGGTCTTGTTTTGGTCAATAAAGAAGGTGGGGGTAGACTTGTGCCCATTTCTATTTGGAGTAGACATGCATATGTGAAGGTTAGCGTGGACCCATGTTAAGATCAATGTTGACCAGTGTTTATATATAAGGTGGGTCATTTTTGTTGTTTATTCGTTGGCATATCTGTTCTCTGTGTTCTGAGGTAAGGAAATGCCTGAGTTTGTTTTAAGATAGTGGTAAGATGGATATAATATGTAATCATAAGCAACTAATAGGATGATTGTTAAATCCACTATGGTAGGTCTTGTTTTGGTCAACAAAGAAGATCACATAGTTATGTGCCTACATGATAAACATTTAAAACCTATTTTGAAATATTTTTGTCCTTGTGCATGCTAGTTTTTATACTAAATCAACATAGGGACCTATTACAAGGCTCACTTCATACAACCATCAAGAAACTTGTTTAGATCTCAAAGTTCAGGGATATGATGAGCATAATTTATTTTATATATTTTAGAAGTATCAGTGCTAGCGAGTTGGTTGTTGCTATGAATGAGTTTTTATCATTGGGCAAAAGGGTTGTTACTAGCCATTATATCTTCTTCAATAAACATGGTTTGAGGAACATCCAACTATGTGTGACCAGTGAAGCTGCCAGATTTGGTGAACTTTTTGTTCTTTAAAGTCATGTTCGTAAAAACACATATTAGCCACTTCTGAAATAAAGGAGGAGTTAGAATAGATTTAAAGAATGCTACATTTGAAAGGTAAAGTAGGAAGTAGATGTATTTGTCCATAGGTTTGGAAATTAATTGATGGTTTTGAAGTAGATGGTTTCAAGTGATAATGATTGTTATGCATTGGACAAAGTGTTTAGCGATTTTGGTTATTTTGAGTTGATAGTTAGTACGTGATCACATTATACTATATAGATTAATGGACTCTTTCTTTGAAAGGAGGATCTACACATATGTTGAGATAATTTTTTTATATGGATTGTCCAACTTAGAGGGTTGTTATACCTTTATCTACGAGTCACATGTGCCATTTGGAGAATATTTTACACATTTTTTGAGGATTGTTCTGTTTTGAGGTTGGGACAATTTATGGAGCACCTCACTTGAGGGCTCCACCTCTCGAGGCAACTATTACACTTCTTTCTATGATTTAATCAAAGTTGTCTACGTATGAAGAACATTTACTTAGTTTTTCACCTCGGGATTATGACACATGGAGCTTCATTACGTATACCTCACCACATTTCACGAGGGCGATTGGGTCTAGAGGACCACATGTGTGATAGATATATTTATTTGGTAGTTATTTTGAGTATTTATTTGTGGATCAATTTGTTCACTTAGAGGAGCTCGCTTTGTACACATTGATTGCTACTTGTTTGGTTTATATGTGGACATATCATCTAGGAGGACGTACATGTGGATATATATCTACTTGCTATCTTTGAAGTATTGATATAGTCTCTCTCAACTAGAGAAGACGTTTTTTTCTTCAACTTTGTTTTTGGAAAGTTGTTGTAACTGACTCCATAGTTTATTATTTGTTGACTTTGTCTATTGAAGTTATAGTTAGATGTGAGCTTCATTGTATTTGTCTTTTTAGAATGTTTTATTGCAACTTCTTGGAGAAAGTTGTAGATCTCAACAAACTTCTTGTTGCTTTTAGTAAGTTGTTGAGATGGTTATTATATTGTTATTTTTTGGAGAGATTAGTAGACCTAGGAAGACAAATAATATTTTATTGTATGAGTAGATGGAGCTAAAACTTATGTAAAGGTTTGCTCTTTCCATTTGCAACTTGGGATTTGAGTCAATGAAAGAACCTGCGAATAGAAAGGTTCAAAGCTTTGGAACAAAGGTGTGTTATTTTATCCAAGTTATAGTGAATTTATATGTACAATTTTAATCACGTGGGAAAATGTTTTTGGCATTGTATTGGTAGGATTTTCTATTGCATATTTGGATTGTCATAGCTAATTTAGAAGCCATAGAGGAGCAATTTTGCTACATTGGAGGAGGTGATCAAAACCTCCTTGTCACTTTGTCTCAAAGAGAAGAAGTGAATACCCTAGACTTCCATTGTGAGTGAATGCATAACTTTAATTTTTAGGCCATGTCACTTCTGGCCTAGTTTGGTTGTGGAGCTCCACCTTAAAAAAATACCTTTTCTTCGTAAAATTTGTAGTATCTTGTTTGCTAAATTAGTGTTGTAATAGAGCATGTCATCTTGGTTGCCTATAGCCTCTAATCTTTCTTGAAGAATAGCCCTCTAAAATTGCATACATGACCTCATAGTCCAGACAAATTACATTCACCACCACAAAACCATAAAAATCAGAACATCTTTTTCTTTCTTTTGTTTCATGTTGCTAAGCTCTCTCTTGCTCCCACTATTTACTACACATTGAAATAAATAATCCATAGGAAAACCCCCTAGGTTAGGATTCCGTTTTTTTCCTAGTTGAAAGTGAGAAAGGAAAGGCTATTGAGGGGACAATTGGTAGTTTGTCTAAGTTGCCTTTGGGGTCTTACACTTGTGATTAAGGTTTTTTCACCACTTGAGAACTTGGGAGGTAATAATTATCATCATTAGTTATCTACAATGAAATTAGATAAATAAATTAGCGATTATTTATGCCCCTTTTATGGGCAAGGGTAATGGCCCTTCCTCTAGATGAAGAAGTTCTTGGGGTCGACGATGGACTTTGATATGCTCTAAAAGGAGAAGCTAGACTTTGACGTCCTCTAGGAGAAGGAGAAGCTAAACTTGGACGTCCTTTGCTAGATAGCTTGTGTAAGTTGCCCTTCGGGTCTTACACTTGTGATTAGGACTTTTTCATCAAGTGAAAACCTTGTAGGTAACACTTCTCATCATTAGCTATCTACAATGAATTTGCTCCATTTATGGGCAAGGGTAATGGCTCTTCCTCTAGATGAAGAAGTCCTTGAGGTTGGCACTGGACTTTGATGTGCTCTAGAAGAAGGAAAAGATAGACTTTGACATCCTCTAGAAGGAGAAGCTAAACTTAAATGTCTTCAACTGATGCTGCTATTAATTTCAATTCGTTGTGATTGTGTTTGTCTAAGTCACCTGGTCCGAGTTTGAATTCAAATTCGAAGACCTTGAAGATCGACAAAAAATTGACACTCTAAATTTTCGTGATAAAATTCAAATAGTACAAAATTAAAAAAAAAATATATGTAATAAATTGAAAATATATGCAATTAAACCCATATGATATAAATGAAACCCGTTGCAAGAAACCCAAACCCTGGTCAAAATTAAAAGTTGTGTCAACAATCATCATCGTATATGGTGCTTCTAAAACCTTTCCTACTAAAAAAATTAATGTACCTATTGTTTTTGGTATATGAAAAGTATCATGGACATTTGAACGACATTCGACCTTTCGAGAACTGTAATATTTTCTAATATTCTGTGTTTAACTTAACATTGCTTTAAATAGGTAAAACAATAATAATCATAATTCTCTAGTTCTTTTCGTGTATAATTTCCTTTTCACTTTAGTTAATATAGTAACATGAAATGGGAAATATGTCGGGCGGAGGAATTTGCCCCTTTGCGGAGGCAATGGGAAATACGTCGGGCAAAAGAGTATGCACTTGCGTGGAGGAACCACGATGCGTGAAAACCACACAGAGTCGACGACTTGGGTTTAATTTTTTTTCTTGTCGAATTTCAGGGTTGAATTTGAACTAACCCTTGATTTTCTAGTAAATTTATTTTCCTTGAAGTTCCAATTTGAGCTCGAGTTCGGGTTCAACATAAGATTCGTCGAATCTTGGGCGAATTTATTCGAATTGCCTTCACATTCAGCGAATTTCGAATTTCAGGGATAAAAATCACCGTCTATGAAGGTGGTGGTGCACTCCTAGTGTCAATAGCCACCTCTTGTAAAGGTGTTTGTTCTGGAACATCCTTTTCCTCTACAACTCTCTCCCCTGCCACCTCCTCTTTTACCTCCTTTTGTAACCAATTATGGGTCGAGTCCAATACAAGGCTCTTGGTCTCAACCCTCCTTACAGTGGTGGTGTCAATCCTCTCCAATGAAATGGTCTCAATGTTAGGTGTTTTCTAAAGCCACCTCATCCACAATTGGAGATTGGTAGAGATGTAGACCATGTCATTAAGGCGCTGTGATTCCAACTCTATACGAGGGTCATACATTATAAATTATAATACATAATTTAGAGGGTGACACGACATAAAATTATAATTTATAATGAATTCAAAACTTAATTTAAAAATTCTTATTCTATTTTGCTTCTTGGTGTGTATTTTTTCTAACACACTCCAATTGTGCTCGCATCTTGAATAGTTATATGTTTGGCTAAATACTTGAATGACAAGTTTTTGAGCCATAGCTTGTCCACCAAGTATTTGCAATACATAAGAAAAACATAACAAATAACATTGAAATTTGAAACAAAATGAAGCTTAGTTGGCATTTTGATCTTCCTGTCCTAAGCAGCCATGTCAAAGTCAAATGTTCCAACGACTATTCTATATATTTCCATTTCTTTAGAAATTTTTGCACATTCTTGTAAATTCAACACCATCCTTTGAATACGTGAGGAATCCATCCATGACCTTAGCATAAAATCTAAAAGCACAAGAGTTGGAGCATGAATGTGGTGATGGAGTGTATTGTTCCATTGCTCATCAATTATTATCCATATCAATAATCGTTTCTAATATCTCTCATTCCCCTTGTCCTTATAATGGACACTGATGGATTCTTTGGCTCTATCCCATGGTCTCATATAAGTAGTCCATTGCTGGCCTGCTTCTATCAACCAAGCGAAGAACCTTTACCAAAGGTTCACTAATGGCACACATCTACACTCTTGCCCAAAAACTCTCTTGGTATGACACTAACCCAACGAAGGCTTGACCCTCTAGTTTAGTGCTAAATGATGAAGCATGCCTCTCATCCGAAATTAACATTCTCTTCACCTCCCACTTACAAGTCAAAAGAGACTAGAGATATGACGTTTGACTCTAGTATGCACCAACTTTGTGTTATCTGTAAATTGTTTTATCAAGCTAAGCACAAATGCATGATTATATATAAATTCTGTGGTGTTCTTAGTTGATTCAACAATATTTTTGATATAAACAATTTTGCCCATATTCTCTAAAATCAAATCAATGCAATGTGTGGCACAAGGGGGTCCAAAACAAGGTTGGATACCTTCACATATGTAGCCTGCCAACAACCACATAATCAACAATGTTATCCGTTTTGACTTGGACAACACTTTGCAAACCATCTCTTGGACGAATCCATCTAACAACTCACATAATAATGCCACATCTTTAACATGTGCACATGCATCAACAAATTTAAGTATTACCCGTTTTCCCTTGTTGTATATGTGCCCACCTTTGTTATGACCTTTTACTACATTTTAAAGTGATTTTTAGTTCGTTATCTCATAAATTTTATGATTGCTATTGCTCCCTTTCAGTTTGTGGGTGATATATCTCCTTCGGTTCATTTTTTGTATTCATGGCCTAGTTTTTAGAGTTAAATATTGAGTCTAGCCCATGTTTTCAAACATGGACCGAGTTAACTCAAATTCGGTCAACTTGATCGCTCCCTGTATGCCTGACTCTGCCGGTTCAGTACCAAAGCAATACAACTCGGTCAAGTCAATTCTTGTACCACACCGCCATGGCCTCTAGGTGATTAAAGAAATTTTAATTTTTTTTTGCCTAAAACTTAATTTCAAGCATCCTAATCCCTAAAATAAAACTATAAAGAGAGTCCCCCCTCTATTTTGTTCACACTTCTCTCATCGGGCATTTATGAGCATTTGGAGTTCTAGAGCAGCATTGAAGAACAATTATTTCCTCACTCTTCTCTCATCGGGCATTTATGAGCATTTGGAGTTCTAGAGCAGCATTGAAGAACAATTATTTAGAATGAGCTTGGAGTTTGTTTGGTAGTGTTATCACACAGTTTGTAGCTAGGTCAAGAGGCTAGAAGATAGAGGCCAAACTGG
>ML784526.1:256206-267236 GCA_009831015.1 Picea engelmannii
GTCAGCCTTATTAGGGTTAGTAGTTAGTTAGGGTTTCAATTTATAAGAGTTTGAAAGTTTGTTTGACCACTATCACTTCAACGTTGGAGACCTAAGATCAGTGCCTAAGGGTAAATGGAGTCAATTCAAGAGAGGACACAAAGGTTGAAGGGAAAAGACTAAGGACTAGAGGGAAGAGTTCTGAAGTGCTGCAATGGTAGGGCCCCATAAACAAAACCCTAGGGGAAAGAGGCTCACTCCGATGTTGCTTAAGCAAGGCCTCGTGCTCTTTCCTCCTTCCTTAGGTTTATCTTGGCAAAACGACTAGCATAAAAGATAAATCAAGACACGAGAGTGAGGTGAGGGAGAGTGTTGCAAAGGCAAGGCCCTATCACCAAACCCTAGAAGTAGGATGACCCTAGGTGTAGATAACCTAGGCCTGGGACGTCTCCTCCTTCTTGACTTTTAAAAGGCACGGCTAGCATAGGGGAAGAAGTAACAAGAGTGTAGCATCGACTAGGCTCTTCCTTCCTTCTTCAATCGCTGAGAATTTCTCTTTTAGGGGACATGAGACAATGACCTACTTGTGTGTTTGTCCCCTTGGGTTTTTAAAATCAACAAAATATATAATAAATGCAAGAATATAAGACTACAACCATTCAATTAAGAAGTTTTGTAGAAAAAACACTTACATATCATGATGAAATAACATTGCAAACCCTAGTTGTAAACCTTCCTTCAAGAGAAATGTCAAAATGCCAAGAAAAGCCTTCTTTCAACAAGTGCACCTCACTCAAAGAGAAGAAATACCCAAGTAGGGCGCAAAAAATCAGATCTCACTAGGAGAGTGAGTTGTGTGTTATGTCAAAATGAGGAAAAAACTCCTCAATATATACTGTATCAATGATCTTTAATTAAATTTAGGTTATAAAAATTAGCCGATAAGGCTTTAAACCAAAATCATACTGTTTTCACATTAAATTGTCAAATTAAAACCTTAACTGAGCTGTAATAAAGGTAAAAGCCCCTTCAAGGGAGGTGCTAGCCCCTTTTAGGGCAAATGAGACATCCAAAAGCAAAACGTTTGCCCCCCAGGGGCTTCTCCAACATGTCACACGTGCCACTGTTGCCCAGTCTGCCTCCAAGAATGGCCATGAAGCTGGATGACGTCATGGTAAGGATGGGGGCGCTCTGAGCCTTCCAAGGCCAACGTTCCACTGAAAAGGGGTCATTCCCCCTAGGTCGGCCTTTGCCAAAGTGCCTCTGGTGGAACGTCCTCTTCTTCTCCGGTGCAAAACCTCAGTCAAACACTGTCCTGTCTTTGCCCTTTTGACGGGGTCTCAACAACCATCTGATGGGCTCTTCAGCCCCATGGAGGTCCAAACTAATCATCTCCCCATGTGTATCGGTCCAAATGGTACTTGTCCGTCGGGCATGGTCCTGCACATAAAAAATTACGCCCTCCATGGGCTCATTAGTCACAGAGATCATAGCAATGTTAATCGCATTTCATCATTAATATTATCAAACATATGCATAAAAACCCTGATATATCGTTCAATAGCTCAAAGACTTTACAAAAACCTACAATACAAGATCGAGAAAAAGGACAAGATACCCTATTGGGCTAGTATCCATAAGGAAAAGGAAAGTTTCCGAGCGGTTTCATCCAAGCCATGTAAATGAGGTGAAGTGGTTTAAGGGATGTCCAGACATACAAGTAGAGTGAGAGCCAGGGATGCATGATATTACCTGTGGGTGCCTTTGTAGAAGGCGAGCTGTACTTGTCATGGATGCAATTTTTTCCAAGCCCCCTTTGCCTTTATTCTTTTCTTTATTTGTTTTTTCTTCTTCTTTTTCTTTTTATTCAAGGGCTAATCAGAGGACACTACCTTGGCGTGGTGACCAGAGCTGACAGTGTTACCCACAAGTACTTTCACAGCGATGATAAGATTGGCTCGTGATGAGACCACCTTTCCCTTGGCCATGCAACCAAAGGTCACTGCCCTGGCGTGGTAACCAGATGGTGGCGATGTCATGTTGTTAGGTACCCATGAACATAATTGGTTGGCTCGTGATGAGACCCCCTATTCTCTTGATTAGGTCTTGTTTGTTATTTTTTTCGGGTCCCTCTTGTTTCTTGTTGAGAGGCATTTTATTGCCTTCTCGGGGATCCCTGGGTGAAGCATATTGAGGTTTCATTTTTAGGCTTTTATCTTTTACTTGCTGCTTTTACCTTTTGGGCCTTTAGCCCCTTTTTCCCACGAGATAAGGTGCAACCCCACAAACAGATCATCCTAATGCCCAGACAAGGGGAATGGGACAAATGAGCGGGAGACAAGATGGAAGAGTGGTGGTATGATGGGAGCGGACGATGACGCTTCAGAAATCCCCCAGTGGCAAACCAAAACCCATGAGTACAGGCTTGCTAGGGCACCCAGTCAATCTCCCCAAGCATGGTCAAGTGGGCCAATGTAAGATCCAAGCAGTTGTCAGAAATAAAATGAATTAGATGCATACATTTAAAGGTTAAAATGATCAAAAGTGACACATACCATGATACCTGGACCAATTACCTCATGGAGCAAGAGCCTTTTCTGATACAAGACCAAGCCGATGGTGATGGGTGTTGTTGCTGCTGACAAGATGAATCTGACGAAAGAAGAAAAGAATGCGCCCTCCAGGGCCATGCTCAGGTCAATCCTGCTCTTGGTACTCCATGTCTAGGACCTGTGGGCCTTGAGACATGATCTCCTAGTTATCCCTAGAAAACGGGGATAACCGACAGTTATATTGGATTGTTTGTGGTGGATTTTACATCTCTAAGTGAGAAAGTTACAATCATCTTCAAGTTTGGAGGAGTCCATTGCCAATTCTTCTCATTTCGAGGTATGTTAACAATTAAATGATAACTCTGTTTTTGTTTTTTTTTCCTCATTAAATTGCAAATTTGAAATCTGTCTTTACAATTTTGTAGTTTCAACTTTCTATAGTTCTACTAGTTTGAAGATTGAAGTATGTACTATAAACTTTGCATATTAAGATAGGGTTTGCAATGCTGCATAGTTGCAGATTTTTTCCCATTTAAATTTTACGATGGCTCTAAGAGTCAAAGACCCTACATGGATTAGTCGTGATGTTTTTGATAATGAGATGTATTGCAAATATTACAATAAAAACAAAGGGAAGAGAGATTCATAGATTGAAACAACACTTGGCAACTATAAGAGGCCAAATTGCCCCATGCAATGCACCATCATAGGAGATTGGACATATTAGATTGGAAAGTTAGTTTGAAAAAATTGAAGAAGACAAGGCTAGGCAAAAAGTGGTAGATGATGAAATAGGGAGGAAGAGACAACTCGCTGCAATGAGAGCAAATGCTGGTTTTGAATTTGAACTTGAAGGTTATTTTTCTATCCGCTCTACCAATGTTATGGACCCTTTTTGTTATGTTCCTCCCCCTTCTGATAGACAACCTAAAAATAAGAAGGATATTCAAAGTTATTTTACACCTTCCTCCAACATTGCTAGTGCCTCTCAACCAAGTCAAATTTAGTTCATCTTAGATAACCATTGGAAGAAGCGATACAAAGATGTTGCTTTTAAATACATAGCTAGATGGTGGTATGATGCAGATATCTCCTTCAACGCAATGTTTTAAAACTCGGACTTAGTCTCAGAATTGGTCTAGGGACAACTCAGAGTCGGAGTTGGACTTGGTTTGATTTGGATCGATTTGATTTTAATGACTCGATTTCTTAAAAATACAAAACATATTTAAATTTTAATGAAAAAATATATTTTAAAGATTCTAAATCATTAGAAACAAAATATGTGAAGTCTACTCATCGATTTGATTTCAATGACTCGATTTACTATAAAAATACATAAAATATTTAAATTTTAATGAAAAAGTATTTTTTAAGATTGCAAACCATGATTCCAAATTATTAGTGACAAAATATGCGAAGTCTACTTATGTATATACCACATAAGGGTGAATATATCAAAATGACATCAAGTGCAATACATATCGACAACAAAATACATAATCAATGAGGCTCTAAATGACATCTAGAGTCCGAAAAACATGCTTAACATGGCCAATCATCAAACTCATCACCACTGCTAGAAATGGGATCCTCAACAGGAGTTACAAAATCATCCTTGGGGGTGTAGTTATAGCATTACTAATAGAAGCATGAGTTGGTCGAGTTGCACGACTAGTGCTTGCATGTGCCTTGCTTGGTGCTATGTTCTCGCTTACTCTAGCTCCTACTAGTGGATCCAGATCCAAACCAATCCCCCCCAACTCCAAGTCATCAATATCAAAATCATGATCAAACTTTGTTAGGTGAGACTCCTCCCACCCATTTTGAGGTTGGATCAATATTATTCAACACAATGGGATTTGTATCAGGTCCTCTGTTTAGCAACTGGTTGCACCTTAGTCGAAGGTTGTATTGCAAGAAGATGAAATCATTTAACCGTTTTTGTTTCAAATGGTTTCTCTTCTTCGTATGGATCTGCTCAAAGGTAGACCAATTGTGCTCACACCTAGAAGCACTACAAGTTTGACCGAGGACTCACACTGCAAACTTTTCCAATTGAGGACATTGCCTGCTAAATGACTCCCACCAATGTATTGCGAAGAAAATGTTAGTTCATTAGATTGTGATTTCTGTTAAAAATCATGTATTTAAAGTTTAAAGAACTGATCTTAAAAAAGCTTTGGAATTGCTTACTTGGTTGGTCCTCATCTCTTGCAATCTTTGCTAGGTTTTTTTCGAAGGTTCTCGTGGCTCTAGTGAACGCATTGACCTGTTGATGTACTTCCAATTGCTTTGCCTCATTAGGGACCATTCGATCCAAACACTCGTACAATCCTTCTTTGACCTCCCTAGTTTGATCTTCTCCTAACTGAGCTCTGTAATGATATCTTGGGTTCAAGAAATACCCAACTGTATGTATAGGGTGATGGAGTTGATTGTTTAATCTGTTATCAGTGATCTCTCAGATAGACCCATACTTTGCTACTTTATCTTTGTAGGACATCATTATCTGCTCCTTTGCTTGATCCATAGCCTCATAGATGTAATCCATGGCCAATGTTTCCCCATCCACCAACTGCAACATCATTAAGGGGCTTGCCAATTTTCACAACCTCTATTGGTTTTTTCCAAAAAGTGTTATCAAAAAATTTCTTTTTGGTGTATTTTCCATCTTGTTTGTGAGCCCATCGAGATCCATTCCATTGATCATTTGCAAACATTTTCTTCATGTTCTGTGCTTGGAAAATGAGAGATAGCAATGTACGGAAGTGAGTTGCAAACCTTGTGATGGCAGGCCTAACATGGTCCTTTCCCTTGTTTTTTTTTTTTATTAGGTTCAATACCTGTGAGTGGTTGTAAATGTATTTTGTGATGCATTTGGATGCACTACATTGTTCTTGATCGAATTCTGTTTTCCTATCTCCTCAAACATGATGTTTATGCAATGTGCAACACATGGGGTTCAAAATATGGTCTTGTATTTGGACTCTAAAATTTTACCAGCAAGAACATAGTTAGAGGCATTATCGGTGATGATATGAACAACATTTGCCTCCCCCACTGACATAAAGCTGAAATAAAAGGTTTGCATCTTTCATCTTATCAGATGCATCAACATATTTAAAAAAATGGTTCCTTGAGGGCAAGAGACAAGGGAATTTATGATTATACGACTCTTTCCATCACTCCACCCATCTGACATGATGATACAACTTGTTTTGATCCATGGAGCTCTAAAATTCTTCAAGTATTCCTTTATGGACGAAACCTCTTTCTGCAAAAGAGATCCCCTCAAGTCATGCATACTATGGTCTTTGAAGCCCTTTTCTACAACAATAACATAATTCCACATAAGCTGGTAATAAGGAGAGCAGACAACATTGAAGGGGATATCTGCATCATACCACCATCTAACAATGTATTCAAAAGAAACATCTTTGTATTGCTTTTTCCAATGGCTATCTAAGGTGGGTTGAGTCTGATTTGGTTGAGAGCCACTAACAACGCTTGGGGAAGGTGTAAAATAACTTTGAATGTCCTCCTTTTAAGGTTCCCTATTATGAGGGGGAGGAACATAGCAGAAGGGTCCCATAACATTGGTAGAGTGGATAGAGGAAGACCCTAAAAGTTCAAATTCAAAATTAGCATTTGCTCTCATTGCATCAAATTTTCTCTTCCTCCCTATTTCATCATTTATTTCTTTCTGCTCAGCCTTGTCGTCTTAAATTTTTTGTAAACTGACTTTGCAATTCCAATCTAATTTGTCCAATCTCCTATAATGGTGCTTTGCATGGGGCAACTTGGCCTTTTATAGTAGCCAAGTGTTGTTTCAGCCTATGAATTCTTTTCCCTTTGTGTTTTTTGTAATATTTGCAATACATCTCGTTATAAAAAATATCTCAATGGATTCATGTAGGGCCTTTGATTCTTGGGACTATGGTAAAAATTGAATGACAAGATATCTACGAATATGCAACATTGCAAACCCTATCTTACTATGCAAAGTTCATACTACATACTTTAAACTTCAAATTAGTTGAATTATAGAAGATTGAAACTACAAAAATGTAAAGAGAAATTTCAAATCCGCAATTTAATGAGAGAAAAAAATGGGGACAAACTTATCATTTAACTACTAACATACCTGAGAATAAGAATAATGGACAATGGGCTCCTCCAAGCTTGAAGATGGGCCGTAGCTTTCTTACTTAGATGCTAAATCCACTACAAGATGCCCAAGATCATTGCCAAACAAGCTCGAAGCTCACTCTAAATCATTGTTCTTCAATGTTGTTCCAAAACTCCAAATGTTCAGAAATGCTCAATGAGAGAGGTATGAGGCAAATAGAGGGGGGAAGGTGGAGGGTGTAGGGGGGCGGATCTCGGGAGGGGAGAGGGTTTAATATGCTTGAAATTAGGTTTAAGGCAAATTTAAGAAAAATAAAATTGGTTTAATCACCTACATGCCGTGGCAGTGGGTTCAAAGATTGAATTGGTCGAGTTGTATCGGTTTTGGTACTGAACCAGTTGAGTTAGGCTTTGACTCCGTCGTCTCGGTACCAAACCGATTATTTGAGTCAATTCAAAGATCAAGTTGATACGGGTCATGGTTAATTTGGTCGACCGAGTTAGGTTTTGACTCCACCATTTCGATACCAAATCAATTATTTGAGCCAATTCAAAGATTGAGTTGATACGGGTCGGGGTTAACTCGACCAAGGTGACCGAGTTTGAGTCAACTTGGTCTGAATTTGAAAACATTGCTTCAATGTTGCCTGCTCTCCCTGTTATTAGCCTATGCAAGATTTTGTTATTGCTATAGGAAAAGGCTTCAAAGGCCCTAGTATGCATGACTTGAGGGGATCTCTTTTGCAAAAAGAGGTTTCATCCATAGAGAAATACTTGAAGGATTTTAGAGCTTCATGGGCCAAAACAAATAGTAACATCATGTTAGATGGATTCACTGATGGAAAGTAACGTACAATCATAAATTTCCTTATCTCTTGCTCTCAAGGAGCCATGTTTGTGAAATCTGTTGATGCATTTGATAAGGTGAAAGATGCAAACCTGTTAATTTAACTTTTGGATGATATTGTTATGTCAATGGGGGAGACAAATGTTGTTTAGATAATCATTAATAATGCATCTAACTATGTTCTTGCTAGTAAAATGTTAGAGTCCAAATACAAGACCATATTTTGGACCCCATGTGTTGCACATTGTATAGATTTCATGTTTGAGGACATAGACAAACATGATTGGATCAATAACATTGTAGAGCATGTCAAATGCATCACAAAATACATGTACAACCACTTATGGGTATTGAACCTAATGAGGAAAAACATCTAGAGAAAGGACTTTGTTAGGCCTGCCATCACGAGGTTTGCAACTCACTTCCTTACGTTGCAGTCTCTCATTTCTCCAGCACAAAATTTGAAAAAATGTTTTCAAGTGATGAATGGAATGGACTTTTGTGGGTTTGTAATTAAGATGGAAAATACACCAAAAAGAAAGTTTTTGATAACACTTTTTGGAGAAAAGCAGCAGAGGTTGTGAAAATTGTGATGTGATACCACTAGGTCGAACCCAACTGTAAATGTAAATATAAATTTACATATGTATATAAGTTGGTGCATTGTTTGTATCAAGTCTTGGAATTAGTTTTGTAAGCGCCTTCCATAATATAGTGGGCATATGTGTTGTGCGGTAAAAGAAGAAGCACGCACATCCTAGGATACCGTGTGCAACAACTTGAGTGTGCGATCTTGAGGCCAACAAACCTTTGTGTATATATTCATGTTTTTGAGGCTGGTGAGCCTGGATACAAAAATGACAATATGTTTGTATTATAAATGTATATCACACGCAAATATTAATGAAAAACACATCATTGCGGCATACCAACCATGTAAAATAGTATGGGGGCTAAACTACACTAGATAGGGAAAGGCGGCCAAAAGTTAAGGATAAGGGGCTAAGCTAAGAGCTTAAGCCCAAAGGAATATTGTATTAATATTTATTAAAGTATAAAATATGGATAATTATTTTATCCTAAATTCTAAGGATGGGGACAAGTGGGCCAAGGTAGTTCTCAGCATGACAAGTGTCAAGTTGGGAACATGCATACATATAGTTTGGATTTAGTTTAGTTTTCCATCATTCCCTCGTCATTCCATCATCATTCACTCATTCATTCAGCTGTACTTGGTACCTTCTTGTTACTGTCACTGTACCTGTACTCGTACCTGTACGTGGTTATCTTAAGAGCTGGACTGAAGAAGCAGGTTGTCAGGCCCGTAAGTAATTCTCTCTAGGTGAGAGAATTCATGGGAATTGATTTCTCGAAGGTGCCAAACTACAACTACAGGGCTATGAGACTTCCTATCCGGTTTGTTGCTGAAGCCCCAGAAAGGAAGTGGGGCAGCTAAGGGACTGTTGAGCAGAGAAGGGGAACACTTCTTGGGGTGGGACATGCTTGTGGAGAATGAGGGACTGTAGGTTGTTAGTTCGAGTTGGCACCTGTGATTGAGTTTTTCATGTGGTCTGAGATACATCAATCTGGTTAGGAATTTCTTTATCCGGGTGGAGTTTACTCCCATAATATGGGGTGACCCAATGTTGAGAGTTTTGAGCAGTCTGGTCTTGTCTTGTCTTGTGGGTTGTGGTTGAAAGTGTAGACCGGACACATACACTCCGTCTCATCCTAGCAATTTCAAATTCACAAAGAATGCCGCGATCTAGCGATTTCTGCACAAAGAAATCATTCAAATTCATGATCGCACGGCATCATTGAAAATTGTCTGTTAAGGAAGGGTTTTCACTTTTCAGCCGGAGAATCCTCTGAAGAAGCGGTCGACTTAATGCTGGTTCCAAATCTTCCACATGTTGTGAAAACTTGATCCCTACTGAAAGCCAAGAGATTTTCCGGCCTGGAGGACAACTACGACGAATCAAAAGGTAAATTTATTATTGTTGCAAGATGAGTTTATTACTAGAATCTACACATTGCAACAATAATAAACTTACCTTTTGATTTGTCGTAGCTGTCCTCCAGGTCGGAAAAATTCTTCGCTTCCAGTAGGGATCGAGTTTTCACAACATCTGGAAGATTTGGAACCAACGCTCAGTCGACCGCTTCTTTAGAGGATTCTCTGGCTGAGAAGTGGAAACCCTTCCTTAACAGACAATTTTCAATGATGCCGTGCGGTCGTGAATTTGAATGATTTCTTCGTGTAGAAATCACTAGATCGCGACATTCTTTGTGAATTTGAAATCGCTAGGATGAGACAGAGTGTATGTGTCCGGTTTGCACTTTCAACCACAACCCACAAGACAAAACAAAGTGTGGTCTTGTCCGATTTTGAGCAGTGGTGAATTTTTTATCACAATTGTGTTAAATTATGTGCTGCATTTTTATTTATGCATTTATTTTTATGGGTTTTTCCTGTGTATGTTGCATGTGTGTTTCTATTATTATTCTATATGAATTAGTGTATTTGCATAGTATTTGTATGTTTTAATTTGGTATCAAAGTTTGAATATTTGGTTGGCATGGCCTAGTTGGTTGTTGGGGATGTTACAATGTGGTATCAGAGCTCTAATTTTCAACACTGAGCCCAGATGGGCCTGTTATCGCACGGTTTGTAGGAAAGGTCTAAAGAGCTTGAGTCAGGGCTTGAAACCGGCGTAACAGGAGCTTCCCCACCCACTGTCACCTCGATGGGGGGCTCTTTCTATTTAGGAGGGCTAGTCCGAGGGAGACGTCCCTAAGGCAATCTGGGTTAATGAAAGGCTAAAGGGTAATGGACCAAGTCAAAGAAGTTCCCTTTCACAGATTGCTGCCCAAATGAGATAGTCAAGGAGAGAAATCCACTGTGATGCACCTGTTTGCGAGACAAGACAAGGAAAACTAGAAATGTGCTTGCAGTGGGTTAGTACTTCATAAGCATTAAAGACTATCTTCAAATATATATGAGCAAATGATCAAATGCTATTATTGACGAAGTCAATGATGGCTTAAACAAAGATGAATGGCTTAAGTCACTTCTTCAATAAAGCAATAGAGATAAAAGCATCCAACGTTCACAATTAAATCCTTGTATTAACTGTCAATGCAATAAATCAGATCTGCTCATTAATAGATATATTTGCTACGTCACCTATATATTGTCGCTACAATGATGTGACGTCAAGCTTAAATATTAGGTCAAAGAGAGACAATTGAGTGGAACGTTTTAGCAAATCAGCTCACAAATGCAACTGATGACTCAATGTCAATCAAGATAGGTAAAAAGTGTCACAACGTTTGCAGTCATAAGCAAGAAAACTAAAGGGTGTGACGTCACCTATATAAATTTTGTTGTCTGCAGGTTAGCTAGCCAAGGGTTGACGTTTTGACAAATTCAACCAGCAAAAAGGTAAAACAACTCCACGACTATGAAGAGATAACAAGGCCGCACCTTTCTATCCAAGCAAAAGTTTAATTAAGGCCAA
>ML784526.1:358363-371521 GCA_009831015.1 Picea engelmannii
TCCTATCGAACAACTAAATGCAGTTATTTTGTTTACGCAGTTCTAGCCTCCTGCAAACTTTGATAACGTAGACTTCGTCATCTCTATGCAAAACCTGGACAAACTTTAATCACCTAGACTTCGACATCCCTATGTAAAACCTGACTTAACTACTGTTTCATTCATATGCTTGACATTCACCATTATAATATTGCGATTGGATACAACCCCTTTTCGAAGGATATTGGGTTCAAATCCCTCGTAGAATTAATTGACATCCATTTATGTTTCTGATTATGCCATTCTTCTAATTATCATTCAATTTGCACATCATGTAGATTACTTGATTTAATAGGTGCGACGACATCACTGGTTTAGTTATTTAAGCCCAGGAAGAGTGTTTGAACCATTGTTTCCAATGTTTTGAGTTAAACGAGGTAATGAAGCCATTTTAAGTCCTTGTAACGTTCTAAATTTGATATATTGTATAACGAAAATTTTTTGTTTCCAAATATATCTTCTTTTTTTATGAACTCTAAAACATCCAAAGCTGAAGGGAAAACAGGTGAACAAGCATACACCCATGGAGTGAAAGCAAGGGATGAAGAGAAAAGAGATTTTACAAAAAATTCCAAAACTTGGGCACAAGTCATTAGCAATTCTGTTCATATGGAAAACGAAACACACAGCTAGGTGGACGACATGCAAGGTAGAGAAAACAAGGAAAGACAAGGTAGAGCAGCCAACATAATTATCAAAGGGGTGAGAGAGTATGGAAAAAATGAATGTACTCTCAATCTTACAAGTGAATTTTGTAAGGACAAGTTGCTTTGGCAAGGCCGAATTTGCCAAGCATGGAGGGCGGGTAAGCCTAGTGGCGAGAGAGCTATTACCATAAAAGTCATCATGTCAAGCATACGTGACAAGCAAATTCTCCTAGGCAAGAAGCAACTCTTGAGAGGCTCTCGCTTTTTTCTAGACGAAGATTTAACTATTAGACAACAAGAGGAAAGAAGGGAAGAGTTGTTAAAGGTTAGGGTAGCAAGGGATGGGGGAAAAAGGGCATGGTTGTTCAAAGGAAAAGTTGTTATTGCCTTTTTCGGTCCTCATTCTAAAACAAGACAGCAAGTTGGTAGCCAAGAAGAGACAACAATTTCATTAGCAGGAAAATATGCAACAAGGCCAGTATGGACAAATAGGGGTGAAGACTCAACTTTGATTCTTGTAGAATAAAACAAATAGCAATCGAATTATTCCCAGGTTTCCTTAAGTTTAGTTTGTTGGAATTGCAGAGGTTATACTTGGAGGTGGGGACCTGGGTTAGGACCTATCGTGGAAAATAGGGACATAATTTGTCTATTGGAAACACGAGCATGAAGGGTGCAAGACACCTATGTTTGAAGAGTATGTGAAGATGGCAGTATGGAACAAAGAAGCGGAGAATGGTAAAGGACACGGTGGTATCATGGTCTTAGTGAAGAAAAAAAAAGACGTCTCATTCAGTTAGAAAGAGAAGACTCAAATAAACAATTCATTTGGTTTAAAATATCAGAAAATGGTAACATCATCATGATTGCAGCATGTTATTTTGCTCCACAAGTTTCAAAAACTTACAAAAGTAGGGGGCTTGACCACAAAGACCCCTTTGCAATCTTAAAAAATGATATTGCATCGTATTCTCAACTAAGCGAAGTGCTTATAGTGGGTCATTTCAATGCTAGGACAACATGTGAACAAGCTAGTATTCTTCGTTGTAAGACTGCAACCCCATTTGGCTTACAGAAGAGAGAAATCATCAGTGGACAACAAAAGATCCAACTTTTTTGGGGAACAACTGCTTACTTTATGTGGGGCATTTGACTTAGTCATTTGTAATGGGGTGGCTAGACGGATGAATTCTGGCAATTTCACCTGCAATACCTACAACGGAGCAAGTGTAGTAGACTATGCAATTTGCTCATATGGCTTGTGTGAGAAAATGGAGGAAGTTTTGATTGGTGAACAACTATGGGAGTTGAAATCTGATCATAAACCGATCTATTTAAGTCTAACTTGGGCTGAACAACAACAGCATGGGACTAAAAATAAGCACATCCGACAACCTCCTTCAAAGGGTAGAACTCTGTTGACTCAAAAAAACTGTAACACCTTCAAGATAACACTAAAGAGGTTGTTGAACAAGGAGAAAATTCCATCCCAGGGTCTTCATAGCCATGAGCTAACAAATTTAATCCAAAGCGCACTTATAGAATGCAAAGAGCAAAAAATAGGAAATTTGAAACAAACTGCTTTCCGGTTAATGTTTGGTTTGATAAGGAATGCAAAACAAGGAGGAAAACTTTGAAAGAGTCAAGCCATAAAGAAATAAGCATAAAAACTTACAAACAATTGTAAGAAAGAAGAAAGTCGATTTCATGATCTCAAGGAGGGAGGAATTAATCATCTTGGGGAAAAATAACCCTAAGTTATTTTGGAAAGAGCTTCAAACGAGAAAGAAACAATCTGAAAATAATATCACAACCTATCAATGGTTCGAGTATGCAAAGTAGCTTTATGAGCAAGATCCTAAGGTGGACCCCCCTCCCTTGGTCAACACTACTACTAAGCTCCTTACCGTGCAAGAAATTGAGGTGGGTATCAAAAAGTTGGGTGTTGGAAAAACAAAAGATTTAGTTGAACTCCAGGCAGAATATCTAAAGTGGGGTTCAAAAACTCTTGCACCTCACATTATGAAAATTTTCAACAACATCATTCAGCAGGGATTCCTTACATATTGGACAACGAGCCTAGCAATACCACTTTTCAAGAGTGTGATGTCAACAATCCCTCCAATTGTAGGACCATATTGATAAACCCCTTGTTTGTGAAGTTATTTGGTAGTATGCTAGAAAATAGAATCAACAAGTGGGTGGAAGAAGGGGATAAGCGTGCTAAAGGGCAAGCAGGTTTCAAACCTAAACACTCAAAGATTGATTATGGTATAACTCTAAGGCACATCATTGAAAAAGTCTGGGAGAAAAAAGAGGAAGCCTTTTGTTGCTTTGTCGATTTGAAAAAAGCTTTTAACACAGTCCCTAGAGATGAGCTTTGGCATAGAATGGAGGAACTTGGGGTTCCTATACATCTTAGAACAACCGTACATAGGGTATATGAGGAGGTTAAAGTCAAAATCAGAACGTCAGCTGGTATATCTGAAAGTTTTAGGAACGATATTGGGGTCAAGCAAGGGTGCCCATTGTCCCCTACCCTCTTTGGCTTATATATTGACAAACTTTAAGAGTGGTTAAACTCACAGGAGGGCGATGGTCTTTTGGGTGATTTTGTGATAAGGCTTCTTTTGTATTTAGATGACCTTATTCTGATTGCTAAATCCGCTCTTGGGTTTCAAGAACACTTAATTTCCCTTGAGCGCTTTTGTAGTGCAATGGGAATGCAAGTCAATACTAGCAAGACGAAAGTGGTAATTTTTTCTAGCAAAAGAAAACATAAGCAACATAAGTTCTACTTTGAAGGAAACACTCTTGAAGAAGTGGCAGATTACAAATACCTCGGAATTGACTTCAACAAAAATCTAGGTTGGGAAGGTTGCAAAAAGAAAAGAACTTTGGGAGGTTGGAAAGCGTTCTATGCTTTTCAAAATAGATGCAGAGAAGTAGAGCTATGGGATTGGAAGACTATGCAAATTCTCTTTGGGTTTTTAGTGATTCCGGTGGTTCTATATGGTTGTGAAGTGTGGGCCTGCAACACATCTGACTTACAATGGAAACAAATTGAGAAGATTAAAAAACGCTTGATCACAAACAAGTTTAAAATTAAAAGTTTAGTCCCTTGTGATATCATGCTGAGTGAAATGGGGGATGCTCCTATTGAAGCAATTGCTATGGTGCGTCTCATAAGATATCTAAAAACAATTGAGCAAATGGAAGACATTCGATGGCCTAAGGTCATCTTCAATGACATATTGTGCAAAAGAAAGAACACATGGATGAGACAAAATATTAAATGGCTTAGTAAATGGGATATCCTCTTGAACAAGTGCCCTATGAACAATAAAGAGATAAAGGCTTTTGTTATTGATAGGTTCCACAAGCGAACTTGGGATAAAGGTTGCGAGAAAGAAAGAGTATTATATTGAAGAGTTTAACCCCACATATAATCATCATCAAAAAGCGTACATCGGGGCCAATATATCTTGGAGAGACAAAATGCTTATTGTCCAATTAAGAACCAATTCCCATCAACTCTGTTGTGAAGCTGGGCGTTGGAAAAGACCAAAAGAAGCTTGGGAAGAAAGGGTGTGTGTTCTGCACCTCCGGAAAAGTGGAAACAAAAAAACATTTTATTTTAGAGTGTGAAGCTTTCAAAGACAGTAGGGACAATTATATAAATATCTTGATAGCTAGCTCTTGGAATAACTTATTCAGCGAGGGGATAGTGGAGAAATTGGGGGAGCTCATCATCAAGTTGAACATGAAAAGGGCTGAACTGCAAAANGAAGGGGCTATTCCTTGCCATAAACCATTTAAATAATAATGATACTGTGTAGAACATAACCTGCACCCTGCCTCCATTATTGAGATATCTGTTATTTTTTTGGGATTGCAGAAAACAAAGTGGTCTGTTATCGCACAGTTTGTAGTTAGGATAAAGGACGGATGAAAAGAGGTCAAACTGGCGTAACTGAACCAATCCCACCCATTGTCAGCTCGATGGGAATGTTCTTTCTGTTTAGGGAGGTAAGGCCCAGGAGAGATGTCCCCGGTAACTTGGGGTTTTGAGAAGGCAAGAGGTTTTAGCAAGGCTAAGTGATAATGATCCCCCTCACAAGTCACCACCTGAACGGGAAGTCCTGGCTTATAGCCAATAAATATGCCCAGAAGTAATAACCAATAAGATCACCTTCCCGAGAACAAGCCAACAATAAAATGATGCATATGCAAGCTTGCTTGCTGGTTAGTACTTCGTATAATCAATGACTTTCTTGAATATAGGTAATTGAGCAATAAATATTGACGAAGTCAATGTTTGTATAATAGCAATGATTTCAATATCACTTCTTCAATAAATTCTAAAGAAACTTGGCATTCAATATGATAAATTAACACTTCATTAGATAATGCCTTAAACAACCATTCAATTGCTTGAAAGTAAAACCATAGCTGCACAATGATGTTTATATCAAAAGATGACAACAACAATTAGTTAGTAGGGTTAGTCTTAGGTTAGGGTTAGAAAGATTAGTAATTGCTCAAAGTGTTTGATTGAAGTTGTGATCAAGTTACTCATGACAAAGGAGGCCTTAGATTAGTGCCTTATTAGGGTAGATAGAGTCAAAAGGAGAGGACACAAAAGTTGAAGGATCAAGTAAAAGTAATAAGACTAAGGACAAGAGGGTTAGACCTTGAGGTGTTGCTATGGAGAGGCCTCAAGGGTGAAACCCTAGGGGAGAGAGGCTCACTTTGGTGTAGGGGAACTAGGCTTCAGTGCTCTCTCCTCCTTCCTTAGCTTTAAATGGAAAAACGACTAGCTCAAAAGATTGCATGAAACTAAGACAAGAGGTTTTGCAGGTAACGTGCTGCTATGGCAAGGCTTTACAAGCAAACCTTAGGGAAAATCGGTTCACCAAGGTGTAGGGGAACTAGGCCTTGATGTGTTTTCTCCTTCTTAGCTCAACAAATAAGAAAACGACTAGCAAGAAGAAGAGGGATGGAGTGTTGCTAAGGCAAGGCTCTATCCTCTTCAACAAATGGCTCAAAACCTTGAAGGGGACATGAGATAAGGACCTACAATGTGTGCTTGTCACCTAGGGTTTATTCAACAAATTATAACAATAGATGCAAGAAAATAACACTACAACCATTCAATTAAGAAGTTTTGCAAAAATTCACTTACATTTAATCAAGAAATCACATAGCAAACCCTAGTTGTAACACCTTCCACCAAGAGAAATGCCAAAAATGCCAATATAAGTCCAAAAATGTCTTCCTTCAACAAGTGCGCCTCCCAATTTCAGCCAAGAACTCCAAGAATGGTGCAAATTTCAGACCTCACTAATGAGTGAGTGAAAGATGATGAAAAAATGAAGGTAAAAACCCTCAATTTATATAGTACCATGACCTAATTTTACTTTTTTAGGTCATAAAAAGGTCGACAAGGCCAAAATACTAAAATCATATTGTTTTACATTAAAATGTCAAAATGAAACCCTAATCAAGAAAAAGAGAGACGACATCCCCTTTCTAGGGTGACGTTAGCCCCTTCTTGGGCAAATGCACTCTCCAGGAGCAAAACGTTAGCCCTCCTTGGGCTTCTCCAAGCTGCCACATGTGCCAAACTGCCCTGTCCATTTGCCAAAGCATCCATGAAGCAAGGATGATGTCACAGATCTTATGGATGACGTCCTAGGCCTTCCAAAGCCAACGTTCCACTGAAAAGGGGATAACCCCACTAGGTCAAGCTCTACTGCGGTGCCTCTGCAAGACGTCCTCCTTCTCTCCTGTGCAAACCCCTCTATCTTGTCTCTGCCCCCTGCTGGGATCTCAACATCCATCGGGTGGGCTCTTCAACCCCATGGAGGTCTGAACTGATCATCTCCCCATGTGTACCTGTCCGTTAGGCATGATTCTGCACATCAACAACTACGCCCTCCAGGGGCTCATAAGTCACAGGGATCATAACAATGTCAATCACATCTCATCATCAATATTATTAAAAATTTGCATAAAACCCCTATTATCCCAGTTAAAATATCAAAGACATTATACAAGCCTGCAATACAAGTTTGGGGAAAGTGACAGGGTGTCCTATTGGGCTAGTGTCCACTGGAAAAGGAAAGTTTCTGGAAAAGACTTCATCTAAGCCATGTAAGTGGGCGATGTGGATAAGGGATGTCTTGACAATGGGTGCAGTGGAAGTAGGGGAATGCAAAGTCTTAGCTGTGGGTGCCTTTGTAGAAGGCGAGCTGCCCATGTCTTGGATGCAATTTTTTCCAAGCCCAATTCGTGCCTTTTATTCTTTATTCTTATTTCTTTTTTCTTCAAGAAGCTAATCAGGGGACACTACCTTGGCATGGTGACTAGTGGTGGCAGTGTTACCCACAAGTATTTTCATATAAATGAGAAGGTTGGCTCGTGATGAGACCCCCTTTCTCTTGGCCATGCAACCAAGAGTCACTACCCTGGCGTGGTAACCGGATGCTAGTAGTGTCATACTGCTAGGTACCCATGGACCTAATAGGCTGGCTCGTGATGAGACCCCCTATCCTTTGACTAGGTCTTGTTTTTATTATTTTTTATGAGTCCCTCTTGCTTCTTCCTGAGAAGCCTTTTAATTATTTCTCGGGGATCCCTGGGCGAAGCATTTCGAGGTTTTATTTTTTAGGCCTTTATCTTTTGCCAGCTTGCTTTTATCTTCTGGGCCTTTAGCCCCTTCTTCCCACGAGGTAAGGTGCAAATCCTCAAATGATAGGTCAACCCAATGCCCGAACAAGAGTAATGGGATAAATGAGTGGGAAGCAAGATGAAAAAGTGGTGCTATGACGGGAGTGGACGATGGCTTTTCAGAAATCCCCCAGCGGAAAACCAAAACCTACGGACACAGGCTTACTAAGGCATCCTGTCATCCCCCCCAGACATGGTCAAGTGGACAAGCATAAGATCCAAGCACCCGTTAGAAACAAAGGAATCGAATGCACACATTCAAAGGTTTTGAGGATCAGAGTGACACATACCATGATACTCGAACTCATTACCTCATGGAGCAAGAACCGTCTCTGATGCAGGACCAAGCTGAAGGTGATGGATGTTGCTGCTGCTGACAAAGTGGAGGTGCTGAAAGAGAGAAAAGATGAGCCCTCCAAGGCCATGCTCAAGTCGATCTGGCTCTCGGTACTCCATGTCTAGGACCTGTGGGTCTCGAGACAATCTCCTCGTTATCCCTAAAAAATGGGGGATAACATGGTCATTTGCAAACCAAGTCTACTTAATATGAAAAAAGTTCAACAAAATCTTGAAATGTTGAAACAAAGAGTTCACTCATTACCGATAAAATTACTTTACAATGGCCAGTTGGCAAAGGGGTTTTGCTAATGCTTAAAAAGATTTAAGCTCTAAAAAATGCTTAAAATAATATAAAATAATGTTATTATGGGTTGGGAGGTTTTATATGATGAAAGTATGCTAAAACGAAAATAAAAAGGAGGCTAACAAATGATCACGAATGAAACTAGTGTCAATACCTAGATATGTGTAGAGATTGAAACAATGAAAGTCCAATGTCTTTGATATCCCAAAACTATTATTAAAGAGTTACATTGTTTGTTTCGTGTCAATAAGGAATTTCCTTCTCCCAAGTTTTCTGGATTAGCGTTATCCTATCGAACAACTAAATGCAGTTATTTTGTTTATACAGTTCTAGCTTCCTGCAAACTTTGATCACGTAGACTTCGACATCTCTATGTAAAACCTGGACAAGCTTTAATCACCTAGACTTCGACATCCCTATGTAAAACCTGACTGAACTACTGTTTCATTCATATGCTTCACATTCACAAGAGGAAGGGTATTATGGAAAAGGGTTTTAACAACGAGAGACTTGAGAGGAGGCCTTCTTTGGTAAACCTTGGAAGGCTTGAACCTCCTAGGGGGAAAAGGTTTGGGGAAAGAAGGATTCTGGGAAGGTGGAGTCGCCAGATGAGCTCATCAAGGAAAATGGAAAGGGAACGTCCATTAGGTGGAGTCGCCAGGCAAGCTAAGGGAAAGGATTTGGGGTAGCTTACCAAAGTGTCGTTAGGGTACGAAGAAGATTCAAAATCTTCCTTGGCAACGACGTCAAAATGTTATAGCACAAGTGTAGGTTGGGCAAAGCCCAACCCACCACAAAAGCAAGTGCTACAACTTGGGAGTCCTACACCCAATGTCACCTCGATGTAGGTCCCGCACTTCAAGGGTGACTAGGTCACTCTAGGGAGGCGATCTCGGTGACCCTAGGGGGAATGAGATGGGGATGGATAAAGATGGAAGTGGAGGCCCTAGAGGTCAAATCTAAATGGAGTGAGATGTGGAGAGAGATGCCTTGTAAACCCAACAAGTATTACCCCAAAGATGTAATATTTCTCCGGATGATTGAACCTACTCAAGACACAAGAAATCCAACTTGCAATGATATATGTTAGTATGGATCAACAAGTTAAGCTTGCTGTCCCTAATTTGAAACAGTAGATGACAATTTATATCAGCAAATAAAGCATCCAAATCAACATACAAAGATCTAAACTAGTTAAGCAAATCAACTCTAAGATTAGCAGTAAATATGGGCTGAAAAATGACACTTAAGAGGCAAGAGAAGATGACTATTGTAAATATGTATTTTCTACAGAAAATTGCATCCTTATGGCTGTAGATTTCAGTCACTTATATCAACAAGTTACACCATCAAAAGATGCCAACAATCAACCCAAAAGATGCGCCCTAGTTAGTAGAGTTAGTGAGCAAAATTTAGGGGCTAGTCTAGGGTTAGTTTAGCAGTTATGGATAGTAGTTTATCTAGGTTAGATTAGCCCTAGTGGCTGTAGGTTAAAGTTTGTAACAACATTTTAAGTAGTGGAAGAGAGGGGATGCCCTAGTAGGGGAAGAGTCCTCTCAATGTGGCAAACCAACTCCAAGCAAAAGATCTTTCAAAAGACAAAAAATCATGTTTCTGAAGGCAATGATTTTATATCTCCAATGAAAAAAATAGATGACTAGTGCCTTTACTATTTGGTTAATGGAGTGAAATAAATGAACTAGAGATGCTACTTCCTTGGGGGTGTAAATCCTCCTACTTCCCAAGGCAAGTATCTCTAGATAGGGTTTGAGAATGAGGGGTGTAAATCCTCTTACTTCCTCGAACAAACCCTTGCAACATCAATGAAATTTAAGCAATAAATGATGGAGACTAGATTGGTGGTGTAAATACTCTTACTTCCCACTCAACTTCTAGCACAACAATCCTTGACTTGAAAAAATGATAGCATAAGAGTAAAAGACCATACCAAAATCAAGAAAGATGCTAAGATAATCTAGCATAAAAGCTAGAAAGCATTCCTCTAAGGTTAGTGCCTCACTTCTCCATCAACCATTCACAAGAGATAGCCATAAACAAGTGCACAAGAGACAAATATAGCTAAGTGTAGCGAAAATTTCAAATCAAGTCCTCTCACAAGAGGGAGAGTTATGTCCAAATGAGATCTTATGATCTCTTATTTATACAAAATGTCACCAAGGTGACTTGTCCATATATTAAGGGGTAAACCACAAGACTAGGGGTCAACAACCCTAATCTTGCCCCCTTTAACAAAGTAATATTAAACAATTCATTTAAATTTTCACTTTTGCACAAGTAAAATCCTAATTTACATGGACGTCTCTCCTTTAGGGGATGTTTTGCCACTTAAGTCATTAGTGTTGGAGAAACATTGGTAGGTCTCCAAAGGCCACATGTCAAGCATCTAGGAAATCTCCTCACGGTGAGGCTCTCCTCCTCAAAATGTCCATGTGTCAATGAGTGGTTACATCACCACCAAACCCTAGCCCCCAAATGTGACGTCATGCCCTAGGAGGTGATGTTTTGCCTTTCCTAGGCAATTCGTTTGGCAAGTGAAGCATGGGCTAGGTCCATACATCTGTCCTCTAGGCCTTCAATATTTCATCTCTGTGATCCGACATGTGGACCCTTGGCATCCAACCTGTGGGCTTGTAGCCCCATGGAACCCCAAGCTAGGCTTGTTCCCCTAAATCTATCCACCAAATTGGTCCTGCAAAGACAAATGAGCACGCCCTCCAAGGATCTCAAGTCATAACATCATGATAAGTGAATCTAATCAATAAATGAGCCTGTTATCCCCACTTTTAGGGATAACTAGGAGATTATGTCTCGAGGCCCACAGTTCCTAGACATGGAGTACCAAGAGCCAGATCGACTTAGGCATGGGCTTGGAGGGCCCATCGTTTCTCCCTTTCAGTGCCTCTACTTCGCCAGCAACAACAACATCCATCACCATTGGCTTGGTCTTGTGTCAGAGATGGTTCTTGCTCCATGAGGTAATGAGTCTGTGTATCATGGTATGTGTCACACTGATCCTCAAAACCTTTGAATATGTGCATTTAATTCTTTTTATTTCTAACGAATGCTTGGATCTTATACTTGTCCACTTGATCATGTTCTCGGGGAATGACAGGATGCCCTAGCAAGCCTGTGCCCGTAGGTTTTGGTTTTCCACTGGGGGGATTTCTGAAAAGCCATCGTCCACTCCCTTCATATTACCACGTTTCATCCTACTTCCCACTCATCTATCCCATTTCATTTGTCCAAGCATTGGGTTGGCCAATCATTTGAGGGTTGCACCTTACCTTGTGGGAAGAAGGGGCTAAAGGCCTAGAAGGTAAAAGCAAGCTAGCAAAAGATAAAAGCCTAAAAATAAAACCTCGAGATGCTTCACCCAGGGATCCTCGAGAAAGCAGTATAAGGCTTCTCAACAAGAAACAAGGGGACCCATAAAAAATAATAAAACAAGACCTAGTCAGAGGATAGGGGGTCTCATCACGAGCCAACCTATTAGGTCTGTTGACTGCCCATTTAGCACCAATGGTCAACTCATGTGCCATGAAGAGATGCATCATCAGATGCCATGATTGTCGAAGACTTTGGTTCTACAGGGCAGTGTTTGGCCCAACACTTATTTTTGTAATTGGAATTTTTGCACCCCTGTGTGGGTTAATAATGTAATAGGTCTGCATGAGTCATGTCTAGGTCAGTTACCTTGGGATCGGTTCACTGGGAGAGTTCCTTTCACCGAGGGTTTTTTATCCTCAAGTCATCAGTTGGGCTTTTCAGCCTTACTGATTTCCCTTGAGTTTTTCCCTCACACTTTGCATATGTCCTCCAAAGGGGTGAACGACGTTCTAGTGGGCTTATGTTTTGGTAACTATATAGGGAATTCATTATAAATGACCATGCAAGACATCATATAAAGTTTCGTGGAATTCCGTCGAGTCTAGATTAGTTTTTTTTAATTAAATTTCCCTAAGTTTGGAGGTTTAATTTTTAATTAATTAATTATTTTTGAGCAATAATTGTAAAAACTGGATCCTTGGACTTTTGATAGGGGTATTTGTGCTCAAAATAAATGGAATATCACCCCCTACATCCATGGACCAAGTTTCAGCTCAGTCAGACAACTTTATCCATGGGTTAGTCCACCCGGAGTGTCAATCAGTCTAAAACAACAATTGTAATTGCTAAAGTCCAAACATGGCAATATGTAAAAATTGTAATAATGAGTTAGATGATGTGAAATGTTCAAATGATGGTTAGAGAGAGACCCCCTAAGCATAACCTTAGCCTCCCAACCTTTTTCAACCTTGTTTAACTCCTTTTGCCACCTCCACACTCAAAAGTTGCGCCCCCCTAGGGGGATTGACGTTTTTCCTTTTTTAATTTAATTGTGACTTGAGTGTGCCCCTCTCTCTTAAAATTTCACTTCATTTAGCCTTGTCTTCACCCCTAGAGGTGATCCCTTTCACTCCACATCACCCATACTAGCATTTGGGTTGATTTTTGACCTTGGGGAGCGCTCTCCAAGAGAGTTACGCCCTCTTTTTTGTCTCTCCAATAAAAGTTACGTTTTTTTTTATTGTTTGAGACTCTTCCTCTTACCTAGCACAGATCCCACACCTCTCCTATGGAGTCTTGTGTAATCCCAACACCCCTCACTCATCTCTCACCTCTCATCTCCTCCCTCATCCCAAGAGGTGCACCCTCTAAGAGAAGTGCGCCCTCCCTCATCTAGAAACTTCACAAATAATTATTTAAAAATTATTTGAGTCTTTACACTTACCTTGGCACAAATCCCATGCCTCCTACATGCCATTGGATCTATCTAATTAATTTTTCTATTTTTCTACACCCTAGATCTATTGTGCAAACCCTAGGAGGTGTGCCCTAGCCTAGAGATCTACTCTATTGCTTGGTGGTGGACACTTGGCTTAGATTCAAGAGCGGTAGGTTTGTCTCTCCAAGCATAAATGGATCTCTTTTCTCCTCCCCAACTCACCATATCTTGAGCTATTGTTATGCTACTTGATTTTCCTCTCTCTCTTTAGTCATTTCATTCCATTTCATTGTCATTCTATGCTCTAGGGT
>ML784527.1:0-15526 GCA_009831015.1 Picea engelmannii
TAGATCTTAATATAAACATGTCTAAAATCTAGTATAAAATCAATCCAAAAAACGATTGGAATAGAGATGTAAGTGAATGAATAATAGACTGCACATATTTTGATTATGGAACTTACTAAGAACTTGATTCCAACTGAATACCTTCCTTGTAAACAACATATACTTTCCCATTGCATTCTTTGTACACATGGTAAAATTTATTCAATCAATTTTTTTTTTTGAAATTAAGATTTTTTTTCATAAATGGGTTGCAAGACAATATTTTTCATGTTGCTATTTCTCTTCATTTGGTTAATCACTACTGTAGAATCTCGTAAACATGAAGTTTAAGACATCATTTTCAACAAAGAAAAATATTGATAATTTTAAGGCAATTGATTTAATATAATTGTTTGTACCTTTACCCAACGTTGTCTTGAACTTGAAAGAGAATTACTGTTGAAAAATACCCCACCCATCCCACAAGTAGGTGGGTCCCCTCGATAAGCCACAACAAAAATAAGCCGAAGCTCCACTTTTATCCATTTGTTCTTGTCTAAATGATCTTTGAGGTTTGACCCTAGAATAAGTTTTACGCTATCAAAGATAGACTTGCTTTAAACTACACATTGGAAAGGCATAATGAACTTATTGTTGGATAAACTTGTATTTCAAGTTAACTAGGCTCCCCATGCTACAACTATATGGAAAACCTCGAGACCTTTTAGCTAAAGTTTAGAAAACCATTTTTTAAGACAATTCTCAATTGACTCTCCTTGCCAACCCTCTTTGATTCCATTCACATACTCTCTCTCCCTCCATACATGCCCCATGTATTCACAAAAATAACCAAATGATGTATTATTTCCTCTTGAACCTTACATTGGTAGCATCTACTTGCCTCCCAACCATTTCTCCTCTAGTTGGAAGTAGAAACTTGATAGATAATTGTCTTGTATTTGAGACAAGAAGTTGTTTAAAAAGTTCATATATGTAATGTATCTAATTGAATAATTAAGATGTAATCAACATTATGATATGGAAATCATAGGAAATTATAGCATAGCAATGAAATTAATATTGCCCATAACAATTTTATTCAATACCCATATGCACATTCAACCATTCCAACATATAATTCAAATTAATTTATGTTAACTGATTGAGTATTGATAATTTATATATATGGAAAATACAACAACATACATGTCCATTTTTTTTCCATAAATATTAATTACATTATCTCCATAATTCCAATATCTTCTATGATACCCATAATGCCCATTACATCCAATGTACATTGTTGAAGATTAATTAATAGGAAAGAGGCATAATTATGCTCTCTACAATACAAATATGGTTGTAGCAACCTTTAAAATATGCATATAAATTTCTATCAGACTACCAATGATTTCAATCTTGAGCCACTATGAATTTCCAGCCTTGGGTCTTCACCAAATGACACATATTTCTCACTTACACCAACAACAATGAGATTAGTAAACAACATTTAACATACAAAATTACTTATCCGTTGTAGGATTGCACTTGGGGAAATGGCTCCATGGTAGCATTTTTGCTTCTATCCATATGCACTAGCTCATGTAGGTGCCATCGACTTGCCGAGCAATGAAACAAAAAGGGAAAAATTACTGGTTATGGCTTTGGATTTTCTCACTTAGACCCATTTCTAAACATCTCAACCATAACCCATTTATCACTACAACAATCCATCTTACCAACCTCTCTTCCCCTTTAGCCATGCACAACATAAGGAATGTGATCCCCTTCACTTCTAAATAGTCCCTCCAACTATCCCACTTCCCTCCAGTGTTGCAACACAAACTAGCTAAGCAATCTCTATTGCCAGGAACTAAGGAGAACTCAATTATAGTTAATTCCACTCTATCTCAACCATCACCCATGAACTTAATCATGGTTTCCTCATGGTTTCATGACAATAGCTATGGAAACATTATACACTTTCTCTCTATCAAAATCCATACAAATGATAGAATCCACGAGTCCACGAATTTACCAAAGGTCAGCAATACCCATCCCCAAGGCTTACATGCATACAAAGATTGCATGAACAATACATGCCTACCCATTAACTTGGGAGATAAAATGTGTGGCCACATAAGACAAAAGAAACATGAAACATGAGATAAAGGCACTTGGCATTTCAATAAAATATTATATTTTATTCATGACTCCCCCTACATCCCCACACATTAGTTCAATGCCCCATGGTGCTCCTAAGAAATTGTTATCCACAAATACACCTTTTGTTATGTTATTATTATTAATTATTAACTCAAATACAATCAAGTGATAATTTGCTTACCCAATTAACATATTCTTACACAATACAATCAAGTGATAATTTGCTTACCCAATTACCATATTCTTACACATTATATATATATATATATATATATATATATATATATATATATATATATATATATATGGGAAATATTATATCAAAAAGATGCAACATAGCTAACAACAAGGATACAAAAAGAGCTAAGAGAGTTTGTTGATGTTTATGGTTATTACATCCCAACTATTAATGCCAGTATATTGCTTAATGAAGGAGGCTCATGATATTTTCATTTTGGGAGGCATAATGTTCTTCATTTTCATGAATCTTAGTGATATCGAGTGTAGAGCTATGTGGTTCCCTTTAATAGTCTCTTCATTCTAGTGTAGAACTCTTCAAACCTTCTAGATAATCCATGGAGTCCATGAGATCTAATTCCTCTTCTATTATGCTTGCTAGTGACAGGGTTGAGTGGGAACCAAACTGACCAAGGCTAACGCCAACACACCAAGTGAATTCCGAATTCCACTTCACTTCACTACATTCCCAAAGATTTATGATGCTTGGGCTGAGAGGACCCAACAATTGAGATCTATGAAACCAAACGAGTGTATTGGGAGAAAGTTGCTCCAATACCAAAACTCAAAACCAAAATCAAACAAGAAAAATGCAAGTAGAAAGCCACAACTAGATATAACTAGAAATTGAAACCTTAAAAAACCAAAAAATTACAACCCAAAAACCCAAATTCTGATACGACATCCAGAGCAAAGGAAAATCTCTTACCAATTTTGCTCCAAATTTTCTATGCTCCTATAAATTCTTGAAACATAATATAAAATATCCCAAATTTCAAGTTCCAATCGTACCATAGAGCTCAGACCCGACCAACAATGGTGATAATGACACAAAGAACACTGCCCCAAGCCCAACACCTAAAACCATAGGCTAAATAACAAATTACTAGAATAATTCCACTTCCATAAATAACTAGAGCTCAGATCCAATTTAACTTGGACTAGATTGAGACTACTTGGGTCACCTTGAAATCCAACATCCATTCCTTCCATTATCCCACCTCGCCAACAAAATCTCATGATGGAAGAAACAAAGAACAAAGTGAGGATTAAATCTCACATGCAATAAATATGGGATTGTGTCCTTGTAAGTCCTTTCCCCACACTTGAATACAAGCATGAGGAATTCCATGACATATTTTTATTAAATGAGTTGTGATGTGGCTTGGAATCCAAATGGGTTAAAAACATTGGGGATATGACAAAAACTATGCCCCCCATTTTTAACCACGATCCCTTGCAAAAGAGAGGCCGCTTCATTAGCTAGTAGATCAACATGAGTGTTAAAATATTTGAACACATGATAGAATGAGACCTTGTTCATATTTTGAGTTGCTTTATTGATTCTCGCGATAATTGAGGCTAGCTTTCTATTTTTTGGAATCGTGTGTTGAACTAATGTTTTGATAATGACACCAAAGTCCCTAATTATGATCAATAAATATATATTAGAGTTGATTGCAAGGAGTAGGCCTTGGAATAAAGAATATGATTCCACTTGATTATTGGTTGAAGTTCATAATCCCTAAGTAACAGTTAATTCCTTGAAATTAGAGATGATCCCTCACACACTTACCACCCTTAACATTACAACACATATAATAAATAACAACTTAATCAAAATTTCAAAACTTTAAATTCAAATTTGACAAAGTATCATTTTAATAGACTCTACATTACAACTTCAATGTGTGTGTGTGTGTGTAAAATTGTAATTATTATCTTAACATGCTAACATTAAATTTTTGACATGAAAAACAACATTGATATTTTCATAATGTTAAAGTAAGCATAAGAACAACATTGATTTTTTTTTTTTTTTTACATGTGGTTCACAACACCGAAGGCTGGTACTCGCTATGCCCACAGAAAACCCCCCCGAAATCCGCGAGAGAACATGGAGAGGCCAAGCATTTTTGGAATATTGGGGGCTCAACAACAAGAGCATCATATAGACCCATTTAAGGGCATCACATGTCACTTACAAGGAATTGAACCTAGGTGGGGAGGGTAACAACCATTCCTCCCAACCACCCAAGCTACATCCAATGGACACAAAATTGAATTGTTAAGATCTACAACTTGCCAATATCTATCCACCATGTAGTTATAATGTGCAACAAAATGTTTTTATGATCCCAACATTTATTTATGAATTCTCAACATAGGGACTATAACTACTTATTGTAATGCCCTCGACCCAAGGATTAGCTCTATCCATTTAAAGATAATAATATAATTGCTAAATAAATGTATGGGTATTTTAATAATGCAATCAATATTTAATTGAAAAATAACCCTACATTAATTTATATGTGCAACTGCTCTCCATTCACAATGATCGTCAATCAAAAACCATAATCACACATGGAAGACATAATTGTTTATGTACAAGCCCATTAATGTTTTTTTTAAACAAAACTGAACAATATTTGTATTAAAAGAGGTTGTGATGAAGAAAACAACAATCATACAAGTCTACAAAAAAAGGGTCACAACCTGTATATAGTTCTAATACTAAGTCAACATAAAAAAAGAGTCCTTTCCAGGTTGAAATCCTGTTCATTTACACTATTTACATCTTCGTAGAATTGGCCTAAATAGCACAAAAATTTGTAGAACATTTACTAGTTAGAGGAGGTCGAATCTTGAAAATTTGGGGCCCTAGGTTGTTGTAGAGGTCCTTCTTCAGTGTCCATAGGGGTAGTTCCACAATTATCATTTTCATTGCCTATACCAACTCGTTGATGAGAGTTTCTGTCATGATTGATTGACGTTGAGGTTGAATGATGAGGATGAACATGAGTCTTTAACCGTTATATATCCAACTCCATTCAATCCATCCTTCGAGTCAGGGTAACCAAAGCTAGCTCAAATTCCTCAAATTTGACTGAAAGTTGACGCAACACAGAACAATTCACTTGAACTATTTCCTCGTGACACCAAAGGAACTTTTTGAATTCACTCTAGGACAGTTCCATTTCAACCCATTACAACCATAAAATAGAGTTTCTCCAACATCCATGGATACCAAGAGAAAAATTGCAAACAACAAGAGGGGAAAACACATAACAGAAAAGGACCAGATGAAAGAGATAACGATCAATAACAGAACTAGGGAACAAAGGACAAGAAACAATAATATACCTGAAGAGAGCAACAAATAGGACTCGCTGGGAGAAAACACCTTCCTCTTCATTCCAAACCAAAAGAAACGAGCTAGACTGAAGAGGCTCACTCGAATAGACACATGTCAAGAACCAACCCTAGAAGCCCTCATTGAACCAGGGATTGAAACCCCCCTGAAATCCAACAAAGAACAATCCATATCAAAAACCATCAGACCACCTAAAAAACTAGAATGGCCCATGTCTAAATGAATGCCCACACAACTGAAATTAATCTGTGAGTGTGAGAAGGGGACATCAGAAGCACCAAAGGGACTGCTCATTAAATTTATCTGCACGGAGAATGAGGGAGAGAACCTATGGAATATGCATAACCCCCTTAACTCCAGTCAAACTAATTATCCCACTTCCAAACTAGTTCCAACCTTATCCCAATGGTCAATGAGGGGGTTTAAGTCTCTTCTTACGTTATAGATTTTGAACTCAACAAAACTTTCTCTAATGGACAAGATGCGGGAGATTATTCCATTGAAAAAATTGTTTTCAAATTGGATTCTCTTGTTAATTGCTCGAACAACCATCATGGACTCCCCTGAGACTATGATTCTAGTGAGGTTTCACTCTTTTTCTATACACACTCCTTTTAATAAGTGTTGGGCTCTAAAGATGTCTTAAAATATAACCTCTATGCATCATCCAAAGGTAGGCGCTGGCACAAGCGTTTTACTTGTCACCTACGTAGGTTCTTACCTTCCGTTTTCAATACCCGTCCTCCAGAGATGCAACCCCTGCAAAGGGACAACAACCGTAACAAAAGTAACAACAATTGTTCCATTCAAATGAACAACACTACTTGAAAAAGGAACAACAATCGTGACAAGGGAACGCTAGTTGTTATATTGGGCCGAACTAATGTTGTATTAATTGAGTTGTAGTACTTGCCCAACTATCTAATTTGTCAACCCAGGGTTCGTAAAATGACGAAGCAAACACAAAGCATATGCAAGATTGAAGCAGGACTAATCTAATCTAATGTTTAAGCTACAACTGAAATTGAATCATTAATCTAACACACGACTGAAATTGAATCATTAATCTAACACACGACTGAAATTGAATCATTGATCTAACACACGACTGAAATTGAATTAATCTAGTTGTGTAAATGAAATTACTCTAAGAATGGGAAATTGCGTAAATGGAACTTATCTAGAAATGGAGAACTACATGAAGGAAAAACAAGTACAACATGTGATCAGTTGAATGACACAACAACATATGTGAGATCTCACCAATGAAGCAATCTTATATTACAATAATCAAATCAATCTTTATAGAATAATAATGAAAGCATGAAAACCAAAACCATGAATCAAAGCTAAGAATCCCTTTCTCTTTCGAATACTAATGACTACTTTGATTCTAATTACTTGATTACTACATTGCTTCATATTCTAATTGAATACTAATTCCTATTGAATCCTCATGAAGAGAGAGCACTCTCTTTTATACATGAGAGTGACGCCGACCGCACTCCTCGGAGCACGATCGCCCTTCCAGGACCTTCTCTTTTCCACGGGCCAAAGAACTTCTCGGTTCTTCTATCTCCCAATCGGAAGATCTGCACCCACATTTTCTTCGCGCGACTTCCCCTTTGTTCACTGTCGGGAAAATCGAAATCTCGCGGCTCGCAAATTTACTGTCTATCTTTTGGGCTCTCGAATCCCCGAGACCCGATGCGTCAGTCAACGCTGAATTCCTCCCTCCGCTATCGGGACTTCGGTCTTATCGTGTCTTCGCAACTCGTGACACCAACCACTCAGGATTCCAACCTCCGATAATCGATGCGTCGGAATACCGAGACCCGCGATCTCGCTTCCTCGCGACTTCGCTACTCGCGTAACCAAATGACTCCTTCTTTGACTCCCGATATCCGAGATGCCGAAATGCCGATGTTTCGCGTCACCTGCCACATCACCCTATTGTGGCCCCACACTATCCACACAATCGTCGGGGCTTCGCTTCTCGCTCTATCGCGATTCCCGTGACCAAATCTTCTGCTCCTTTTCTCGCGATGACCCGATAGCCGATCTTGCGATGGATCCAACGGCCCTAGTTGGCTTGGACCAACGGCTTGATCTGTCTTGAGCTTCGAACCTTTCATGATCGCGCTGTAACATTCCTGTGCCTTCCCGAGATCTGACGACTCACAGAACCTCGCGGATTCTCCACAGAGAATACAAACCGTCTATCTTTTCTTCTTGCGCGATCCCCAGACAAGAAGTGTCTCTCCACGAGACTTGTTCGTCAACCTGCGTCTCTTCTTTACAACCTGCTCATGCCCAACTTCTGACTCGACCCTTCAACGGACTTGAAGGTCTATCCTTCCTGAGCTTGTTCTTGACTCTAAGTCTCTCAGGAAGAAACTCTTGCACGCACTCTTGTGGCAAATCTTCAACAACGCCTAAGTGTTGAAGCTTCGACTCTGCGCAAAAACCTGCAGCAACAGTCTTTCCAATACTTTGCTCAGAATCACAACTCTGAGTCTTCGTCCAGTCTGCGCATGCCTTGCACGGATTCGGTGTTAAATCTACACTTCTGAGATGAATGAGGACAAAATATTTCTCCAATTGAACCCTGCAGTCACGCTCTCCTTGCGGACAAATTCCACTGCACTCCTTGCAGGAATCCCCTTGTTCAGTTAGAAAAACAATTGAAACTCATTCACTCGACCTCTCAGACTTCAATTCAACCATGAAATCACATACACAACATATAAAAGCAAATGCATGACAGAAAGCAAACATCTATGAGCAAAACAACAATACACAGAGAAATAACACATAACCATGGATTTGAATCAAATCTTTATTCTATTAATTCAATCTGTACATGGGTGTTCTTCATACAATTCTCTGATTTCTCTTCTGTTTCTGCTCTCGATGATAATACAATGTACAAAGGAGGGTGTCTATATCCCGTTTCCCTCTTGCGCTCTAAAACTATCAAATCTAGAATTAAATTCCCATCTACCAGCATTAACTAAAATAAATGCCGTCTATATACCTAAGGACGAGAGCTTATCCGCTCAAGTTCCATTTACAATATACAAATTGCGCTTCATTAAATCCATATATTAATGTTTGGCGCAACAAATATCAAGGTGCTTTAAAAAACAAATCCGCTGGCTCGTCCAACTGTCCTCTGCTCTCGCGCTGGCTCGCTTGATGTGGGCGATGCTCCTGCATCATACTCCCTGGCTTGAAAAATTTCGTGGGCTCCTGTCCATGAGATCCTGCACGGTCTGTCCATGCTTTTGGATAACCGCTTCAGTCTCCCAGCTAGCGTCCTCCACTAGGTGATTCTTCCATTTGACCAGATACTCAAAATACTGCTTTCGCCTAGTCTTTCTGCCGATTCGCTTGTCCAGTATGCACTCCATCTGTGGCTTTTCTGCAACTGGTAATTGTTTTTCCCACTGGACTACTGGTTCCTTAGTTCTAGCCTTTACTTCTCCAGCCTTGTATGGGTATAAATCCGAAACATTGAATATCGGAGATATCCCGATGCCATATGACAACTCAATCTCATAAGCATTCTCGCCAAATTTCTTCAGGACTCTACAAGGTCCGATTTTATTCATTTTCAACTTGTTATATGTTCCTCTCGGGAACCTTTCTTTCCTCAAATGTGCTAGAACAAGATCGCCAACTTCAAACTGAAGTTGTCTCCGATGCTGATCTGCTCTGTGCTTGTATTCTTGACTTGATTCTATCAGTCATTGCTTCACCTTGCTGTGAAGTTCTTTCATTGCTTCAGCGAATTCCTCTGCACTAGCGCTGCTAGTTGCAGTCTGCTCTGACTCCCTGAGTTCAGAAACTCCCCTCGGTTGTGTTCCATACACAATCTGAAATGGACTTCTCCCGGTACTCCGATTCACCGAATCGTTGTACGCGAACTCTGCCTGTGGCAACACATTGTCCCAACTGCTATGATGCTTTGTCACCAGGATTCTTAATAAATCTCCCAGACTCCTGTTTACTACTTCTGTCTGCCCATCCGTCTGAGGATGGTAAGATGAACTAAATGCCAAATTGGTTCCCAACTTCTTCCATAGAGTCCTCCAAAAAGGACCTATGAATTTCATATCCCTGTTTGATACAATGCTTCTCGGCAATCCATGGAGTCGCACAATCTCTTTGAAAAACAAGTTTGCGATGTGGGTCGCATCGCTGGTTTTCTGGCATGGAATAAAATGTGCCATCTTTGAAAACCGGTCTACCACTACAAATATGGAATCAACCCCTCTCTGTGTCCTCGGCAGTCCTAATACAAAATCCATGCTGATCGCCTCCCATGGTCTCTCGGGTATGGGAAACGGCTGATAAAACCCTGCATTCTGCTTCCTCCCCTTGGAATGTTGACAAATTCGACATCTGTTAACAAACCTCTTGACATCTGCTCACATGCCTAGCCAAAAATATGCTTCGCTCAACTTCGCGAATGTCTTATCGTGGCCAAAATGTCCTGCCAAGCCTCCACTGTGCTTCTCTTTCAACAAATTTTCTCTCATGGAGCAATTTGGAATGCACAGTTGATTGCCTCTGAACAAAAATCCTTTCTGGATCATATAATCTGTCCATGGGCTCCGATCCCTGAGAAATGGATTCTCAGCTGCTTCGTATGCTTCTCCGAAATCTGCATCTCCTGCATACATGTCCTTAAGGTTTTCAAAACCCAAGGTTTTGATTCGGAACTCCTACAGCAACAAGCATTTCCTGCTCAAAGCATCAACCACTTTGTTAGCAGTTTCTGAAATGTGTTTAATTACAAACGTGAAATTCTGCATGTACTCTACCCATTTTGCATGCTTATGATTCAACTTCTCCTGTTGACTCACAAACTGCAATGCATGATTATCACTATACAATACAAATTCCTTTGGGATCAAATAATGCCTCCACTTCTTCAATGCCTGTATGATAGCATAAAATTCTTTGTCATACGTGGAGTATTTTAGTTTCACATCATCCAGCTTCTCACTGAAATATGCAATTGGTCTGTCCTCCTGACTCAAGACCGCTCCTATGGCATATCCACTGGCATCACATTTCACCTGAAATGTCTTTTGAAAACCTGGCAACACTAACACCGGTTGCTCTGTGATCTTTCACTTCAACAGATTGAAGCTCCTTTCAGCCTCAGATGTCCAATGAAAATTCTTATGCCGCTTCTTCACTGTGTCCATCATCGCTGTGTAATTCCATTGAAATTCCTAATGAAATTGCGGTAGAAACTAGCCAAACCATGGAAACTTCTCACCTCGAAAATATTTCTCGGTGATGGCCAATTCTTAATCACTTCCACCTTACTCAGATCCATCTTCAACTCATTCGATGAAATCACAAAACCCAAATAAATGAGCTCTGTCTTCATAAATGAGGACTTCTTCATATTGATCAACAGCTTCTCTTGCTGTAGCTTTTTCATTACAATGGCCAAATGTTTCAAATGCTCAGCCTTGGTCTTGCTGAAAATCAGTATATCGTCCAGATATACGACGACAAACTTCCCGATGAATTCCCTCAGGACTTCATTCATCAGCCTCATGAATGTGCTCGGCGCATTTGTCAAACCAAACGGCATGACCAACCATTCGTACAAACCTTTGTTTGTCTTGAATGCTGTCTTCCATTCATCACCTTCCCTCATGCGAATCTGGTGATATCCACTCTTCAGATCAATCTTTGAAAAATAATTTGCCCCACTCAGGAAATCCATCAGATCATCCATTCTTGGCAGTGGAAATCTGTACCTGATGGTAATTTTATTTATCGCTCTAGAGTCTGTACACATTCTCCAGCCTCCATCTTTCTTCGGACTAAGCACTGTTGGAACAACACACAGACTCAGGCTCTCCCTGACCAATCCTTTGTCCAACAACCCCTGGACCTACTTCTTGACCTCCTCATTCTCCTGCGGTGTCAATCTGTATGCAACTTTATTCGGAAAACTAGCCCCTGGTATGAGGTCAATATGGTGACTCACACTTCTCATCGGTGGCAACGAATGAGGTAGTTCGTCCACGATGATGTCAGTGAACTCTTCCAGCAGTTCCTGAATCTCTTCTGGCAAGTCATCCACTCTTGTGCTAGTCAGAACAATCCTCAGCTTCCTGACAACAAATAATTGTGGATCTTCCTTCTTCTCCATCTCTGTAAGAAGTTCCTTCCCACTCATGAGAAGTATCGTGTTGCTTACTTCCGGTTTCACCTCCTTATCTTTTATCGGAAGCAACTTGTGTGTACTCCCATCCTTCTCTAGGGTATATGTGTTCATTCTCCCATCATGAACCACATTTCTGTCATATTGCCATGGTCTACCTAGCAATAAATGACATACATCCATGGGAATAACATCACACATAATTTTATCATTGTATCCTCCTATCTTGAATTCAACTAAACATTGTTTAGTAACACTCACCTGATGTCCCTTCTACAGCCATGAAACTTTATATGGACTTGGGTGATCGATTGTCTCCAGTTCCAGCTTTTCTACCATCTCGGTCGAAACGAGATTGTCTGTACTTCCGCTGTCCACGATGACCTTACACTTCCAGCCCTTGACCTTGCACGTGGTTATGAAAAGTCTGGTTCTCTGAGTTGTGTCCTCCACCTCTTTCTCGGGTGTCAAAAGGACTTTGTGCACCATCAGTGACCTCCCTACTTCGGTGTCTTCATTCTCAACATCAAGCCTCTGCGCTTCAGTGAGGTGAGCTTCTCCACTATCCTTCTTCTTCTCTGGACACTCAAATGACCTATGTCCATTCTTGCCACATGTAAAACATGTGATAATTCCACCTCAGCCTCTTCCTCTGCCTCTGGTTCGAGGAAATGTGTTCGCGTCAGCATAATCTCCCCGCTGATCATTTTGCTGTCCTCTCGGCTCAACATATGGTTGCTCCTGCGAGGCTCCACCTCTTTCAACCGTACCCTGAGGTCTCTTCCATTCCTCCTTGGGATTTCGATATTTATCTTGGGCAATTGCCTTGCCTCTGGGATGACTTCTGCCTCTCCCTCGCTAACCTTGCTTACGGCTCAGCTTCTCTTCGGCTTTCAGAGCCATCTGATAAGCATCCTCAATGGTTCGGATGGTTACCATGGTCAATTTGTCCTGAATGTCATATCTCAGACCATTCAGATATCTGGCGACCTTTTCATCATCGCTCTCCCGATGACCTGCTCTGATGTTCAGTCGATAGAATTCCTCAGTGTATTCTTTCACTGTCATCAACTTCTGTCTCAGGTTCTGCATTCTCCTGAACAGTGTGATTTGGTAGTCTCTTGGGATGAACTTCACCTTCATCTTGGCAATCATTCGATCCCAACTTTTAATTTTCTGTTTTCCTTTGGAACGTCTATCATCTTGTAGCTCGTCCCACCACAATTCTGCATGTCCTTTCAATCGCGTGACAGGATGTATGACTTTCTTGTCCTCTTCGATATCTTCATAATCGAAGTATGTGTCAAGAGCTCGGATCTAGTCCAACAACTCTTCTACATCCAGGCTTCCTTCATAATCTGGAATGTCCATTTTGGTCTTGGAACTCATCCTGGAAATGGCTTTGATCAACCGCTCGGTTGACGCATCCTCTGCTGTGACTTCTTCTGCATGTCCATCTTCCTCTTCAACTTCGGAATCTCTAAGATCTCCAGCGCAAACTCCGCGTCTTTGTGCTGTCTCCATCTCCTCGAGTCTTGCTCGGAGATCTCGCATCTTCCGCTCCATTTCTGGATTTCTTGCTGGCCTACCTCTTCTTCGCGCATCCCTGTCTTCTGGATCAAGCGATTGCCTCTCTCTTCTTGGTGGCATTATGAATCCTTCTTCTCTTGCTACAAAAAGCAAAAGATATTCTCGCTCTGATACCACTCTGATGCCGACCGCACTCCTCGGAGCACGATCGCCCTTCCAGGACCTTCTCTTTTCCACGACCCGAAGAACTTCTCAGTTCTTCTATCTCCCAATCGGAAGATCTGCACCCACAGTTTCTTCGCGCGACTTCCCCTTTGTTCACTGTCAGGAAAATTGAAATCTCGCGGGTCACGAATTTACTGTCTATCTTTTGGGATCTTGAATCCCCGAGACCCGATGCGTCAGTCAACGTTGACTTCCTCCCTCCACTATCGGGACTTCGGTCTTATCATGTCTTCGCAACTCGCGACACCACTCGGGATTCCAACCTCCGATAACCGATGCGCCGGAATACCGAGACCCGCGATCTCGCTTCCTCGCGACTTCGCTACTCGCGTAACCAAATGACTCCTTCTTCGACTCCCGATATCCGAGATGCCGAAATGCCGATGTTTTGCATCACCTACCACGTCACCCTACTGTGGCCCCACACTATCCATGCAATCGTTGGGGCTTCGCTTCTCGCTCTATCACGATTCTCGTGACCAAATCTTCCGCTCCTTTTCTCGCGATGACCCGATAGCCGATCTTGCGATGGATCCAACGACCCTAGTTGGCTTGGACCAACGACTTGATCTGTCTTGAGCTTTGAACCTTTCACGCTCGTGCTGTAACCTTCTTGTGCCTTCCCGAGATCCGACGACTCACAGAACCTCGCGGATTATCCACAGAGAATGCCAACCGTCTATCTTTTCTTCTTGCGCGATCCTCGGACAAGAAGTGTCTCTCCACGAGACTTGTTCGTCAACCTGCGTCTCTTCTTTACAACCTGCTCACGCCCAACTTCTGACTCGACCCTTCAACAGACTTGAAGGTCTATCCTTCCTGAGCTTGTTCTTGAATCTAAGTCTCTAAGGAAGAAACTCTTCCACGCACTCTTGCGGCAAATCTTCAACAACGCCTAAGTGTTGAAGCTTCGACTCTGCGCACAAACCTGTAGCAACAGTCTTTCCAATACTTTGATCAGAATTTCAACTCTGAGTGTTCGTCCAACCTGCGCATGCCTTGCACAGATCCGGTGTTAAATCTACCTTCTGAGATGAATGAGGACAAAAGCTTTCTCCAATTGAACCCTGCAGTCACGCACTCCTTGCGGACAGATTCCATTGCACTCCTTGCAGGAATCCCTTGGTTCAATTAGAGAAACAATTGAAACTCATTCACTCATCCTCTCAGACTTCAATTCAACCATGAAATCACATACACAACATATAAAAGCAAATGCATGACAGAAAGCAAACATCTATGAGCAAAACAACAATACACAGAGAAATAACACATAACCATGGATTTGAATCAAATCTTTCTTCTATTAATTCAATCTGTACATGGGTGTTCTTCATACAATTCTCTACTTTCTCTTCTGTTTATGCTCTCGATGATAATACAATGTACAAAGGAGGGTGTCTATATCCCGTTTCCCTCTTGCGCTCTAAAGCTATCAAATCTAGAATTAAATTCTTATCTACCAGCATTAACTAAAATAAATGCCATCTATCTACCTAAGGACGAGAGATTATCCGCTCAAGGTCCATTTACAATATACAAATTGCACTTCATTAAATCCATATATTAATGTTTGGCGCAATAAATATCAAGGTGCGTTCAAAAACAAATCCGCTGGCTCATCCAACTGTCCTCTACTCTCGCGCTGGCTCGCTTGATGTGGGCGATGCTCCTGCATCAGAGAGCCTTGAAGATAAGATAACCATCTCATTATTACAGATCCACTTTTCTCTCAACCTATTTCCCATTATTACAAAATATAATCCCTTCAAATCCTCACACATATCTCTCATACATCTTGGATAAGATATTCCAACCAAATCTCCATGATATTCTTCTTGGAATGGGCTTGAATTATCTCCTCAAATATTGAAATGGTGGAGGAAGTATTCGAGAAGTCCTTTTGAATTAATCCTTCACATATTCCTACACATTACAAAGCTCACACATTTTTGAGATATATACGAAAACATGTCAATTTTCTAACATTTAATCACAAATTCCTTTTAATACTAAAATGAATAAAGTGGAGAACA
>ML784527.1:49467-62311 GCA_009831015.1 Picea engelmannii
CAACTGTCTCAGCAACTGAATAGTCATCTGAAACGTTAACTAATTCTTCATAATGAGTCCGTTTCACTAATAGAAATCATATTCAGTCGTTAACTGTGAGAGAGAACAGTGACCCTCCGATCAATATTTGATCCAACGGTTCATATCAAATCGGGATTTCACTCATCGCGATTTCGGCATTCACAGTGTCGAGATGCACATGTACTCGGAACCCCCGATTCTCTGATCCCCGATGTGCTCCTTTCCTGAGCTTTAGCCCCTTCTGGCTACACAATGGTCCATCTGACCAGCTATCACGTGACCACCACCATACCTATCGAAAATGTGCGCTAGCCCTCCTGGCTAGAACATGGTCCATATGACCTCTCTCCGTGTGACCTTGGTTTTATCACTCCATCAGAGTTTCGACATTTATGATGACATAATGTTTATGTCCATGGGATTCACGATTTTCCGATTCGCGATGCGCTTCAGCCCTCCTGGCTGAGCCCTGGTCCACGTGACCGTTACCCATGACCTTTCGTCGGGATTTCGGGGTTTATAATGATAATGTGCATACGTCCCCTGGACTTGCAATATGCCGATTCCCGACTTCCTCTGTACTCCTTACACCTGTCCTGTATTGAATCCTGGGTGGCCCACAACCTATATGCCTTATCGGGAAATCGCGTATCGCAATTTCGTGATGTCTGATGTTCAATGTTCTTGTCAATACCAAAACCCAATCCCCGAAACTCCGACTAGGGCTAGGATCTACGGTTCAGATTCATTCTGGATTCAACGGCTGTGATTAAATCGTGAAATCGCATTTCGCGATTTCGGAGTTCTTGATGTCAAGAGATTTTGGCATTACAAAGTCCCGATCACCGATGCCTCTGCTGACGTCACACGTGGTTTGACACGTGTTAAATATTGCCACGTGTCACTCTGATTCGTGACTTACCTGTGCCTGGACTGTTGAATCTTCCTACCACTTGTCATTACCTGGTTGTGCCACGTGTCCCTAGCTGACGTGGACTGCTGTCGTGAATTAGATCGACGGTCTAGGTCACATGTTGATCTGACGGTTTAGATTCAGTCGGGATTTCGCATATCGCGAAATAGGGGTTTTCGTTGCATTGTGTTCTTTGCATTATGAAATCCTGATCCCCGAATCTCCGATGAAGCCTCCTGGCTGCCACGCGTCCATACGAATGAACGATCCAGATCCCTGCTTGATTTAACAACTGCGATCAAATCGTGAAATCGCGTATCACGATTTTAGGGTTTTCGTTGTCGAGTGAACTGGACATTTCAAAGTCCCGATCCACGAATCTCCAATGACTTATCTCCCTCGCAACTTCTGCAAATCTAATGGTTGTCAGCCTTTTGGGAAATTTGAATGGGATCCAACGATCTCGTCTATCTTCCTTCTTCTCTGTAAAATTCTACTGCGCGCGTTTTCTTCAATGCGCATGTTTTCTTCAATGCTGTTCCTCCTGTGCTTTTACGTCCGAATCCCCAAGGGGTTTTATCCTTCATATCCTGCCATTTCTGCTGTTGCCATCAAAGACAACAATCATCAACACACATTCGTTGCTTGTTCAATATTTGCCAACAGTGCGCTAGATGTGTTACTAACTATTATGTAAATAAATTAAAATTAAAATATTTAAATTGTCCTCATTGTTTACTATTATTATTTATCGTACATGTGGAAATTATTTATGACTTTTTGTTTTACTACGTTGAGTAGTTTCTTTACATTGTTACGTAGTAAATGTTACATATGGTATAAGAGTAGGTTCAACCCCGTGACAACGAACCTATTACGCCTTCTACTGTGTTATTTAAAATGATTAATGATGTATAACTAATGCAATTTGATTTGTTCATGACAGGGATCATGGTCATAGGACACAGGGAAAGTAGATGTCATGGTGTGGGAGGTAGAGGTATGCCTCCTCCAAGAGTATCCATGCCAGAGGGATCTAACCCTCAGGGAGATGAGTAGAACACTAAGCAGGAGCAGGTTGCAGTGGGGGATGTGGTAGGTATGATGAGATCCTTCCAGAGGATGTCAGAGGCACTGTTCAACCACCTGGACCAAGATGAGGGAAGACTGATTGTGCCAAATGAGGGTTCATAGTGCACTCCAACAGGTAGTAGTAGTATACATAGAGAACTCGAGAAAGTGAAATTTCCTGAATTCTGGGGTGCCATGGATGACTTAGACGCCAAGGCATGGTTTGTGAGCATGGAGATGTGCTTCACACTTCATGATTACACCTCCAACATGAAATTATTCATGGAGGTATTTCAAATGAAAGGGAGTGCTCTACTTTGGTGGAAGACACTCCTACCTCAACTAAACATGTCCATTGAGGACATGTCATGGGAATTGTTCAAGGAACGATTCCGAGAGAGGTACTTGTCTGATGAATTCATTGAGCACCAACTTAATGAGATCCCATTGTCGATTGGTTGGTATCATGTAGTAGTTTAGACTATAACAACTGCTCATATATTAGATAATTGCTAGTTTTTATTGATACTAGTTTATTGACTTTAACATGTGAAATTGGTATAGATAGAACATCATTATCTTAAAATTAATAATAATATTATAAGTTATGGTCAATGATTATCTAACATTTATTTAAGAATAGGTTGTTAAGGCATATTTCATCTATTGCACACTCATATAGTCATTTTGTCCTTGTAATTTGAATGTTTTATGTTAGTATGGATCATCCAGGGACGTAAAATAAAAAAAACTATAGATAACGTATTTGAGATGGTTGTATATCTTGTCCTTAATGCTCTTTGGATGAAGGAAACTCCCTGCTAAGTAATAAATTGTTAGATGAATACTTTGTTTTAAATAAATATGGTGAAGTATTTTAGATCTTAGGTATTCACTAAAGATGGGTTATAGGATAGATATATTCTGTTGGAACTCTACTCTCAAGAACCATAATCTAGGATTACAATTGTTGAAGTCTTTAAGCAGAAGAGAGTTGTGATAATATTCTTGAGTAAGTTGATCCCTTGTGAGATAAAATATTAATGGTATGCGCTAGATGTGTTACTAACTATTATGTAAATAAATTAAAATTAAAATATTTTAATTGTCCTCATTGTTTACTATTATTATTTATCGTATAGGTGGAAATTCTTTATGACTTTTTGTTTTACTACATTGAGTAGTTTTTTTACATTGTTACAGAGTGAATGTTACATATGGTATAAGAGTAGGTTCAACCCCGCGACAACGAACTTGTTATGCCTTATACTGTGTTATTTAAAATGATTAATGATGTATAGCTAATGCAATTTTATTTGTTCATGACATGTATCATGGTCATAGGACACAAGGAAAGTAAATGTCGTGGTGTGGGAGGTAGAGGTATGCCTCCTTCGAGAGTATCCACGCCAGAGGGATCTAACCCTCAGGGAGATGAGTAGAACACTGAGCAGGAGCAGGTTGTAGTGGGGGATGTGGTAGGTATGATGAGATCCTTCCAGAGGATGTCAGAGGCACTGATCAACCACCTGGACCGAGATGAGGGAAGAGTGATTGTGCCAAATGAGGGTTCACAGTGCACTCCAGCAGGTAGTAGTAGTATACACAAAGAACTTGAGAAAGTGAAATTTCCTAAGTTCTGGGGTGCCACAGATGACTTAGCCACCAAGGCATGGTTTGCGAGCATGGAGATGTGCTTCGCACTTTGTGATTACACCTCCAACATAAAATTTTGCATGGAGGTATTTCAACTGAAAGAGAGTGCTCTACTTTCGTGGAAGACACTCCTGCCTCAACTAAACATGTCCGTTGAAGACATGTCATGGGAATTGTTCAAGGAACGATTTCAAGAGAGGTACTTGTCTGATGAATTCATTGAGCACTAGCTTCATGAGTTCAACAACTTATGACATGGTAGTCGTATGGTACCAAAGTATGAGGCCACGTTCATGGAGCTACTCAGATATGCTCCACATCTGAACACATAGAAGTTAAAGGTCAACACGTTTGTGTTCAACCTTAACTTCAACATTCATGCGAAGGTGAGGATATTGATGCCTTAAAAATTACACGATGCAGTTCATAAGGCCCTCATAGCTAAGGAGGATCTAAACAGTGGGGGTCAGGGCATGACTCCTTCTAGACAGACTGGACAAGCGACACCATGAGCGCAACAACATCAAACACCAGCTAGACAGACTTTTGGGCACTCTGATACGCCCAGATGACCTACGTTATAGACACCTCAATGATAGATTCCTCAGTAGAGGACTCCATATAGATCACCACAACAAAAACAACATCGTCCACATTAGCAACAACAATTTAGGCCTGTTCAATAGAACACACCAACACCACAGACTTCTATAGCAACAACTTCTACTTCGGGGACTAGGAGCACTGGACCAAAGAATGGACGTTGGACATGTGGAGAGACACATTACCAATGAGATTGTCCAATTGAGAAGGCTAGAGCGGCTGGATCAACAAGACCCACTACAGTTGGAGATTTGGGAAAGGCCCACAGGATACATGCAATGGTGAACAACTGCCAGGTCGAGCACCGGTCCACTGTGCTCGAGACATCAAATATTATCGTTGATCAAAATTTTAGTATTTTGATAGATCTAGGAGCTACAAAGAGATTTATTTCTAATGAAATGCCTAAGAGAATTAAGGTAAAGATAATCGAGCAAGATGAGTTCAGATATGTAGAAATGACATCGACAACCAAACAAAAAGTTGGAGGAAAGGTTATGGATTGTAGCATTAACTTGGGTGACTTTGTAACGAAGGAAAACCTTTATGTCACGATATTAGGATCATATGACATAGTTATTGGCATGGAATGGTTGGAATCACATGGTGTGATACTTAACTGGAAGACAAAATAGTTAAGTTTGACGGATGATTTGGGACAAAGTAGAGTGATTATAGGAAGAAACGATGGGGTGTATTTGAGGTTTATTTCTTCCCTACAATTAAAGAAACGTATGTGCAAGGGGTGTACGTTATACTCCATCTTAGAGATAAACGAAATAGGGACACAGAAGGATTAGAAAATATTCCTGTAGTATCAGAGTTTGACGATGTATTTCTTCAGGAATTGCCAAGTTTTCCGCCAGAAAGAGAATTGGAGTTTACCATAGATCTGAAACCTGGAACTGAACCTATTGCAAGGACTCCATACCATATGTCAACACTGGAATTGCAGGAGTTGAAAATTCAATTGAAGGAGTTGTTGGCTTTAGGACTTATACGTCCAAGTGTATCGCTGTGGGGTGCACCAATGATTTTTGTTAGAAAGAAGGATGGATCATGTAGGCTTTGTATTGACTACCATCAATTGAACAAATCTACGATCAAGAACCAATATCGATTGCCAAGGATTGACGATTTTTTTGATCATATGAAGGGAGAAGCAATGTTTTCAAAGATTGACTTGAGATCGGGATATCATCAGTTACATATTAAGGAAGAATATATCCCTAAGACCGCATTTAAGACGAGATTCGAACATTATGAGTTTACTATTTTACTGTTTGGACTAACAAATGCCCCGAGAGTATTCATGAGTTTGATGAATGGGGTATTCCATGAATACTTGGACAATTTCACTCAAGTATTCATTGACGATATACTGATTTATTCTCAGATGAAAGAAGAGCACAATGAACACTTGAGATTGGTTTTACAGTGTCTAAGAGAAAACAAGTTGTACAAGAAACTATCGAAATGTACTTTTTACCGATTGAAGATTCATTACTTAGGACATATCATATCTGGGGAAGGTATTGCTATGGATCCAATGAAAGTAGAGGCTATTGGAATGGTGAGCATCGATGAACGTACAATAAGTATGTATCTTTATGGGGTTAACAGGTTATTATCGACGCTTCATCGAAGGTTTTTTGTAGATAGCAAATCCAATTATGAAATTGCAGAAGAAAAACAAGAAATTTGTATGGATAGAGAAATGTGCGGAAGCATTTCAAAAGATTAAGGAGTTGTTAATGAAAACGCCGATACTAAAGGTTTCCGACATGGACAATGAATTCTTTGTATGCACAGATGCATCTAGGGAAGGTCTAGGTAGAGTTTTGATGCAATACGGTCAGGTGATCGATTACATTTCAAGTATATTAAGAAGGCATAAAGAAAACTACGCAACACATGACTTGGGGTTATTAGTGATTGTATATGCCTTATGAGTTTGGAGACATTATTTGATTGGACGAAAAATTTGAATTAAAGACCAATCACTATGGACTGCAATATATTTTTACTTAGAGTGACCTGAACACATGACAAAGGTGTTGGTTATAACTACTTAGTGAATACGATTTTGAGAATACTTACACTAAAGGAATGGTGAATAGAGTAGCATATGTGTTGAGTCAGAGACCACACATATTCTCAGTAATAACTCTTAAGACGAATCTTCGAGAAAATATTCTAGCTTTACAGATTGACGACGATTGGTACAAGGAAGTTAAGGATAACATTGGACAAGATACTATGATGGTACCGAAGTTTAAAGGTTACTATTTAGACAACGATGAATTGTTGAGGTATAAAAATAGGATTTATGTACCGCCTAATGACGAATTAAGAAGTTTTATTTTGAGCGAAGCTCACCGAACAATGTACATGGCTTATCCTGGAGTCACAAAGATGAAGGAAGATCGCTTTATTCTTTTGGAAAGGAATGAAAGTGAACACAGTTAGTTACGTGTCGAGATGTCTAGAATTTCAGCAAGTGAAGGTTGAACATTGACATCCAGTGGGATTGTTACAACCACATGCTATTCCTGAATCGAAATGGAAGTCATTTCGATGGATTTTATTGTTGGATTTACATTGATGACAAGGAGTCACGATTCAACTTTTGTGGTCATTGACACTCTAAAAAAGAGTGCACACTTTATTCTAGTGCGTACGACGTATCCGACGCTGAATATAGCTAGAGTTTTTGTTAGCGATATTGTGAGATTGCATGGAGTACCAAGAAAGAACATATTTGATTGTGGATCAATGTTTACATGATGGTTTTGGACTAGTTTCCAAGAGGCTTTGGGAACACAACTGAATTTTGGTACAACATATCACCCAGTGACAGATGGAAAAACTGAAAGAACAAATCAAATCTTAGAGGATATGCTTCAGATGTACGTGATGGATCAACAAAAGTGTTGGGAAGACTTCTTACCATTGGTAGAGTTTGCATACAACAACAGTGACCAGAGTACGATTAAGATGGCATCGTTTGAGTTTATTTATGGATGACCATGTCAGACACCTTTGCTTTGGGATTGACTGGAGGATAGGGTGTTGGCAGGACCAGAAGTGATCCAAGAGATGTAAGAATAGATGTGAACAATAAGAAAAAGAATTAAAGAAGTACAAGATCGAAAAAAAGTTATGTTGATGCACATCGCATTGACCGCAGTTATGATGTTGGCGACAAAGTTTTCTTTTGCGTAAAACCACATAAGAGTTCAATCAAGTTTGGAAAGGGTTCTAAACTCTCTCCTAGGTTTGTGGGACCTTTCAAAGTTGTTGAAAGAAAAGGACCCGTAGCTAACCGACTATCCTTTCCTGATTCTTTGAGGCATATGCACGATGTATTTCATGTATTTGTTTTACGACATTATATTTCAGATCCATCACATGTGATTGACTTGAGTTCTTTGCAGGTGTCAGACGAGGATGCTCTCATGGCAAAGCCAATCCACATTCTGGACCATTGCACTCGATAACTACAATGTCGAATAGTCGATCAGGTCAAGGTCCAATGGGACAATTATAGTCCACACTCGGTCACATGGGAGGACACATATGAGATGCGTCAATAGTTTCCTTATTTATTTGATAGATTAGATATGTAGATATGTGATAGATACATTTATTGCTACCATTATTGAAATTGTACAAAATTTGGGACAGAGTTTAAAACAAGAGGGGGTGTATGTAACATCCAGTTCTACTAAGCACATTTTATACTGACTTATTCTTTGGGGACACTTGCGAGCAAGTCATCCGATTATGATACATTATGATTATGATTTGCTTATGAGTTATGATATGATGTCATTGCGATTATATGTTAATTTCTAGATGCATATATATGTATCGACAATATTATTGATGAGTTTCCCTGAGTGTGTATGATACATGACAGGTTGATGATGCTGATGGCATCAACGAACTTCCTTGGACTCCAGATTGAGTCAGGGAGTGGATTAGTAATTTGTTTGAGTATTTGATTTACACGCATGTGATTTGTATGATGATTTCATTAGGGATGTTATGTATATGGGTTATTGAGAGTGTTCTTGTCAGTGGATGCAGTCTTGGCGACGCTTGCTAATCCGACTCACATAAGGAGTAAAGGGGTCATGCACAAAAAACACACATTTGAGGGGGAGGTGTGGCAACGTCTTTGTCACAGCCTACTAGCACTCCCGTTGTGACCTGAACCACAGGTTAACGACTACCTAGTTCGGAAGGTTCACGATGCCATGAGGGCACACTGAGATAGTCACTCATGAGGATATCTAAGGGGCACACAATAAGGAAGAATCATTATTCCTTTGAAGCCCTTAGTCTCTCACAACGTCGACCAAGTGGAGTGTTGACTCCAAGGTCTGACACACTTCCAAAACTAGTCAAAGGCAAGTGGCACACTTGGAGCACGAAGGTGCGTCTTGAAGGACACGTCGCGTAATTAAATGCAAGTAAATAAAAAACTAGAAGGTATAGAAAACAAAATAAAATAGTTGGATTTGTTAGAAATGAGCATGTAAATGATTATTTAATTAAACAAGAAATTAAAAAGAGTCCAAGCGTAATTATAAGTTTAAGTCTAAATCTAAATATATACCTAAATAAATTATTAAATAAGTTAAAGGAAATAAGTTATAGTAAAACACTAGGAAGATAGGGAATACGAATTAAAGGTTGAGTAATTGCGCATGTGTGCATGAAATTAATAAAAGGGGATTTTTAAATAAAAAGAAATTAAAACATGAGAGAATAGGGTGTACACATAGAGTAACATCTTGAGTCAATCTCCTACTAATTCTAACTAAAAGACATAGAGTAACATCTTGAGTCAATCTCCTACTAATTCTAACTAAAAGAAGACTCCTAATCCAACTCTAACTAAGACCGAGTTAGGGGAGACTTAATAAATAAGAAACCGGGGAACTAAGGGACAACTAAGAGCAAAAATAGGAACACATTGGGGAATGTGAGGGAATTTGTCTAATTAAATAAAATAAAAAGAGGAATTTCAAGTGCAACTGGGGAGAGTTTGACATATGTAGTGGGTGAATAATCCTTTAGTTAAATTATTAAAAATATAATATTTGTGCATGAGGACATGTGTCATTGGAAATTTTTCTTAAAAATAAATGGAAAGGAAGGGAAATGGATCTCACCTTAATTAGTACTGTTATGCTGCCAAAATTTTTCTTGACAAAGTTTTACTTGTGAGAGTTGGGTTCCAAAGCTTCGAAGGAATGGAAGCTCTTCCTTGAGAGACAAGTTTTGGTGCTATTGAATTTTCTGGATTTTGTGTGTGGCCCCATTGCGACTCGATGGGCTAAGGGGGAAGAAGAGTACCCCTAACATTAGTTGGGAGGTACCGGTGAAGTCTGTGGATTAGAAAGAGGAGGAAAGGAGTAAGCGCGCACAGATTGAAGATTATCAACGAATTCATCTTCCGAGTCATGATATTTTTAATTGTTGTAAATACTAAATTTTATGGACTATTGTTGTAATGCAGTGAATATATATGGATTGATTGATCTATCAAATTTTATATATTGTTGTGTGATGTTTATGTAAGTATCATTTGATATTATGTAGGGATCAATTATTCATGGTTAATATGCCATAATACTGTAATTTATATAATTATGACAGAATGGCCTCACTACTTTTAAGTTGTATTACAATTTATTAAAATTATATAAGCGATTGCTTGATTCAAGTAGCAATAAACTGAAGATTTTTCCATTATCTTGAATGAATAATTATTTAGATGTGTGCGGTGCTGTTATGACTTTTAATCTTGACATTGCAGCCAAAACTTTGGTGGGTGATTCTATGTACTGAAAAATCCTGAGTTATGCCTTAAAATTATCCGTTCATGTTCAACTTATAATCAGTATGGAACAATGATAGAAAAATCGTGGGATGATATTGTTTCCGATTGAATCAATCAATGTGAAGGTATACTAGCACCATTAATATGTGACTGTCTAAATTTGTATACATATGAACGAATTTCTTCAGAAACGATGCATAAATTAAATCTAGAATAGTCCATTTAAGTTCCCATACCTATCTCGAGATCGTTATCTAGTCGTGTTGTATTGAGATTCGTTAATGGATACAGTCGAGTGGATTTTTTTAAAGTTGTAGTTAATCTCTTGATCTGTTAACAATTTCAATTTGATCTGTTGAATAGAAAGATAATATCTATATATTGGTTAACAAAGTTCAGATATTTACAGTTACCTCTACCACTTATCACTATCAAAAAGTGAGTTCTCTTTAAGGCCTGAAGAAACCTTCATATTGTATAGACAATTTGGATTCCTCCATGATGGAATATAGTTAAATATTCCCGTTTAGTCATTATAAAATTATAATTAATTAAACAACATTATCCATAATTCTAGTGTTATATTGATTCCCAGTTTGATCCTTTTAAATTCTAGTGAACTTATGCTTGCATGCACTTTGCATAATCTGATCTTTGTAAATATATGCGGGTCTACATTGGTTGGTAAAAATTCCTTTCGATATTTGAAATGCCGAGGAGTTGAACCTTTCTTAAACAAATTCGTAATTTTTAGATCGTAGCTCATCTTAGGATTTTGGGAAGGATCTTTTTCTATTCTACATTAATGTACTGGATTAGAGTGGAGATCTAATGAGTGCACTTGTTGTATTCTACTGTCCTCTCTAAATATGTTAGTGCATTAAAGACTGGAGTTAGACATGTTCTTAGTTGGGAGTTGTGTGATGGTTATGCTCATTTGGTATCATAGACAATATTTTGGTGGTAATTCTTTGAATTGGATACCTTTGGAAGTCGAGTCCCACACTCGTATTTTGGACATTTGGATTAGAAAAATCAAAGCGTATAGGGATTATTTCGTAGATTCCCATAGACACCCTTATATTCAACATCGACGTCGAGTGTTTTAAGATAGGTTGAAAGGTTGACATGATTCCTCATGGAGTTTCATGGTATTTGTTTTACGGTTTTGTCGATTTTAATTCAAACTCGAACCAACTCTTAGTAATAGCCCGATCAACTTTTAATCCTTTGTTAAATTCAAACTTGGTGCCTTCGAGAGATATTTGAGTGTGTTAGTTTAACCATAGGATCCCTTAAAAACTTGACATCATTTAAATGTAACTAATGATGTGGTATCTGTTTCAATTGTCATCCTTTAGAAACATAATTTTATTTGGTTAAAATATATAAGTCGGATTTTGATACCTGCGATGCACCGCCAAGATAATAATTGGTGAATAACCTTTGGTCATTGGATGAAATAGACTTGTTGTGGACAATTATCGATGATCTTTTAATTGTACAGCTCCCCATGCCTCTACAGGTTTTACTAATCCAAAACTTGGCTCATTTGTGTTCTAATTACTGAACAACACGACTATTAACCAGGTTATTATCAGATTCTGAGAAAAACCCACTTTCCTCTCTCCTTAAAATTTGAAAAGTCATAGGTTGTCTCGTTGGTAAGGTTCAATTAATATTCCTTGACTTTGGTTTTGAAATCCTGTGATATTATTATTGAGGGATAATTAAAGTTCGTGGATGAGAATAATTTGAGTCATTGTAATGCTACACTAAATAAATCATTGTAGTAATATCTATGGGAGATGATGAATTTAATCTTGGAACAATAGTATTGGTATATGGGATAATTACCAAATGTTTTAAATTTCAATATATATATATATATATATATATATAATTTATCATGTTGTTGATTGGTTGGTATCATATAATAGTTTAGACTGTAACAATTGCTTATGTCTTAGATAATTGCTAGTTTTTATTTATACTAGGGATCAATTGTTTATGGTTAACATGCCATAATACTGTAATTTATATAATTATGACAAAATGGCCTCACTACTTTTAATTTGTATTACAATTTATTAAAATTATATAAGCGATTGCTTGATTCAAGTAGCAATAAACTGAAGATTTTTCCATTATCTTGAATGAATAATTATTTAGATGTGTGCGGTGCTGTTATGAATTTTAATCTTGACATTGCATCCCAAACTTTGGTGGGTTTCTATGTACTGAAAAATCCTGAGTTATGCCTTAAAATTATCCGTTCATGTTCGATTTATAATCAATATGGAGCAATGATAGAAAAATCGTGGGATGATATTGTTTCCGATTGAATCGATCAATGTGAAGGTATACTAGCACCATTAATATGTGACTATCTAAATTTGTATACATATGAACGAATTTATTCAGAAACGATGCATAAATTAAATCTAGAATAGTCCATTTAAGTTCCCATACCTATCTCGAGATCGTTATCTTGTCGTGTTGTATTGAGATTCGTTAATGGATACATTCGAGTGGAATTTTTTTAAGTTGTAGTTAATCTCTTGATCTGTTAACAATTTCAATTTGACTTGTTGAATAGAAAGAGAATATCTATATATTGGTTAACAAAGTTCAGATATTTAATAGTTACCTCTACCACTTATCACTATCGAAAATTGAGTTCTCTTTAAGGCCTGAATAAACCTTCGTATTGGATAGACGATTTG